>JAMYHX010000839.1:0-10486 GCA_025529335.1 Rhizopus sp. PT2906 | reverse complement strand
TCGTTTGTATATTCTATTGAGCATAAATTATCTAGCGTTTGCTTATATTTAGTATAAATCTTTGGCTTTTGATCTCTAATGTCTTTTTCATCATAATCAACCAAGCAATCTTCATCAAATTCCTCTTGAGCAGGTTTACGTTTATATAAAAAGTTCATTTTGAGTGAAAAGAGAGAAAAAAAAAAAGAAACCAAGCCCTTTACTCCCTATTTATGCTGTTCTAAAACAAAGCCCCCCTAAACTTTGGATATGGACTTCATTTATGCACTGTAAAATTCTAAACGATTTCCCTTTTTTGAATGTTTATATTCTTTATGATAAATAATGAATCTTTGTTGATTGATTGACTGTTTATCAGACTGATTGCGTCTTTATAAGTCCTAGTCAGAAACATAACTTGTTCTTTACACTCATCTTTAGTCTACAATTCATTGTTATTATTGTATATATATACACTCTTATTGACATCATCATCGCATCGGCAATCACCTCTTCTTCTCTCTCTCTCTCTCTCTTTTGTAAATTGTAAATCCGATGATTGTCATTCTCCAAATAGAAACACAATAAATTCATCCCTACCTTTTCTTTCCATCTCTCTCTTTCTCTTTTTTATATATAAAGACATGTTATTAAATGGATAAAGAAAATAACAATAGTTTAACTTCTTTTCAATTTGAACCTAAAGACAACCGTACTAGTGAAGAAGGTGTACTATCAAAAATATTGGATAAAGTCAAAAGTGCTGTATCGGGTCAACCAACGTCATGGACACACGACAATGCCTCCATGCACAGTACACATTCTGAAAGAAGGATCTCAAACTCAACTGAACCTTCCGTCATTTCTATACCTCACACTGTATCAAATGTTATTGCCGTAACGGAATACCCAAATAGTAGTAGCAACAGTAGTACAGCCAGTCAACGTTTACCAAAAGACTCTGTTCTAGCCAATTTCCCAGTATCGTCTGATTCCCTTTCGAAATCGTCAACAATTGCTACGACAGCAACTACAGTCATTGTTGGGAAACATGGTAAATTACCAGAGGACATGATTATCGAACCAGCTCATTCAAACTCTACTGTTCAGTTTATTATGCCTTCAACTAGCAATAACAACAATAGAAAGTCATTGGAGGAGAACTCTGTCGATCTTTTGCCGTTGTACACTCGAAAGTCTATCGATAGCGATACTCAATCCGTTGCTACCAACTTTTCAATATCCAATTCGAATTCACTAGGCAGAATCCTAGCACGTCTACGAGGACAAAAGAATGACAAGGAATTTTGGATGCCGGATGAACAATGTAAAGAGTGTTACAAATGTCGTAAACCATTTACTTTATTAAGAAGAAAACATCATTGTCGTACTTGTGGTAGGGAAATAGAAGGAATGCTTCTCTTTTGATGTATTAAATACATGTTAGGTCAAATATTCTGTGGTAAATGCGCTTCTCATATCGTATCAGGAAAACTCTACAAGCAAAAAGGTCAAGTAAGGGTATGCAACTTTTGTTACAAGAAGCAACAACAACAGTTACAGGAGAAAAGCATCAGTAGCACAACAGAACCGATCATGCATTTCAAAACTGTCAGTTCACCACTCTCAAGGCAGATAATCACTGATAACAACAGCGAAGAGACGAGCCAATTGACATTACTCGATCAAGCAGAACAGTATGGCTCTGAAATAATACCCTCTCAAAAGCCACCTCTAGCTGTTCCAAACATGCAGATACCCACAGCTGCTCTCAAACAAGCAAGAGGAGCATATGGCAATGAGAATACAACCACATTTGCATTAGAAATACCGATATATGGATCTGAATCATATTCATCTTCTCAACTAGAACGGCCGCATTCACCTTTTGTAGCCATGGCTGAGCAACCTACATCACCCACATTGTGCAATACATCTACAATAACAAATACATCATCATTTAATGTTACAAATACACCTGATAATCACATCTATACTGGCGTCAAACGACTCTTGGATGCTGGAACTTCATTTATTAAACCAAGGCCTAGATCCAACACCTCATCCTCTGCCCCCTTGCTTGAAGATTTTCGCTCAACTCAGCTGCCATTTAGAAGTGTGCCTTATTTGGATCACGGAGGAGGCACAGTGCTCGCCGAAAGTGAATTAAGCTCATTTCCCAGTGCTGTAGTAGACCCCGACGAACAATATGAGGATGAAGCTGCAGCTTTATATGATCGACCATTGACACCTCTCAAAGCCCCTCTTTACAGCGACAAACCCAACAGCAGCAATAGTGATCCTCTGTCACCTGCAACCAATGGGGGCATAAGTGATGATGAATCATATGACCATCGATTGAGAGCGAAACGAACAGAAGAGCTACGTGGGAAGAATGTACAGCTGATTAGCAGCAAATCCTCCTACCATTCCTACAGAAGACTAAGTATTACGGGACCTACCACGCCCAAGCTTAGAAATAGTGGTCTGCACAAAATTAATACAGTGGGTCTGCCAAAGTATGACTACCCACCCTCCTCTGCTGGCCCCCTTCAACTGGAACAAACCTGGTCTCCTAACCCACTGCTTTCACCTTACAATGACGACGCAAACAAATTCTTTCCGCAATCGGATAACAACAACAGGTTTCGATTTGTACCTCGTCAACGACGGACGTCAGGGCCACCGCCCACGGTTGAACTTAGTCTTAGTGCACGACAGCATGCTCGTATGCTTTTACGACAGTTTATGCAGGATATCCAGTTCACAGAGAGCAGCAAGGAAGAATGGGAGGACGTGATTATGAACATTCTCATGAAGGTAGCCAATAATGTACAACCAGACACAAGAGCAGGAGATGATATGGATGTTCGCCACTATGTCAAGATCAAAAAGATTCCTGGAGGTTTGCCTTCTGATAGCTTTTACGTCAAGGGTGTCGTTTGCACCAAAAATGTCGCGCACAAACGAATGGTAAGAAACATGTCAAGCCCACGCATCCTGATCCTTTTATTCTCGTTGGATTATTCACGCGTCGAGATGGAAAATCAGCTGCTATCGATCACGCCTGTGATTTCACAAGAAAGGGAGCATATTAGCAAATTAGTAGGACGTATCGTTGCCTTGAAGCCTTCACTGCTACTCGTCAAATCAACCGTCTCAAGATTTGCGTTGGAATTCCTGTTGAAAGCAAACATTCCGGTGATACATAACGTCAAGCACAGTGTGATTGAAGCAGTGGCGCGATGTACTGAAGCAGCCATTGTCACTTCAGTAGATAAGCTTCAACATGGTGTCTCCTTTGGACGATGTGGATCATTTGAGATTCGAACATTTATGCATGAGTGGATACCTAATCGACGAAAGACTTACTTAATATTTGATGATTGCTCTCCTGAACTAGGAGGCACGATTGTGCTGAGAGGAGAAAAAGTTGAAACATTAAAAGTAATTAAAAGATTAATTGATTTCATGGTGTTTGTCGTAAATAACCTAAAGTATGAAACTTCATTATTACGGGACTCTTTTGCTAAAAACCGCGGAGCTTCTGAATCGGAAGAAAGAAAGAGATCTCCACTCATGCGTCAAAGTTCGCTTGGTATAGAGAAGCTTCATGATCTAGAAGATGACGGTCACAACTACACAGATCTGTTATTACAAACATATCAAAACACCATCTTATCTGTATCCCAATTCGTTGTCTTCAAACCGCCTTACTTATTGCTAAAGCTTAAAGAAACAGAAGAAAGGTTGGCAATGGTCATTCAACAAAAGCGCAAAAAATCTATATCATGCTTGTCTATCTTGAAAGATGCTGCGTCTACTGTGTCAACACCTGCCGTTCTTTCATTATCTGTTTCTCCAACCCGGACAACCTTTGATAAACAGGCTCGATCACCTATGGAAAAGCAGCAGTCCATGAGTCATCCAGCGTCTACCTCTTCCTATGATACGCAAGAAGGTGACGAGTTTACATCCGAGTTTGAACAAGAGCTTATCACAAAGAGTCATCAGATTGCTCGTGCATGGGAGGCATATCATGGAGAAACACCAGAGAGTATCAGTCCATTCTACCATCAAAACATCGTTGTTCTCTACTCGAGTGTTTGCACAGTGACGACTGTGCCCTGTCAGGGCCCAGAGATTCGTATATTTGGGTACTATCGAATACCTTCCGACAAGACACTGGGCCAATACATCATGGACCTATGCGCAGATGCGCATCAGCCATGCACCTCGTTTATGTGCGATCATCCTATGCTCCAGCATTATCGCTCTTATGCTCATGGAAACGCACGGGTCAATGTGATGATTGAACAATTTCCTTGTCCTCTACCTGGCATGTCTGACAAGCTACTCATGTGGAGTTACTGTAGGGAATGCAACAAACCTACGCCTGTTCTTCCCATGTCTGAAAACACATGGAACTATTCATTTGGTAAATTCCTAGAGATCTTTTTGTATCAAGAAGGTGTTCATTGTCGCGCAGATATCTGCCCGCATGACATGGCTAGAAATCATGTACGTTACTTTGGTTATATGGATATGACGGTACGTTTCCAGTATGATCCGATTGAGCTCTTGGAAGTGTCTGTTCCTCCGATGAAACTCTACATCAAGAGCAAAATTCAGCGAGACTTGAAGGAAGCAGAACTCAAGTCACTTCGAACAAAGATTAATCGATTTTATCAATCTATCGTCGACAGAAACAAAGCATTTCCATTTGATTTGGTGGACCCAAGGAAATTAGAAGCATGTAAGGCCGAACTGCAGGAACTCTCTTTGGAAGCTCAAGGAGAAAAGAAGGATACATTACAGCTTTTGCAAAACGTTTATGCTACATCTGATCCTGTTGATACACTCACCATCAATGGTGTCCGCAGGAGTTTGTTCCAAATTGTGGCTCATTGGGAGGCTGTCTATGCTGATTTTGTCAGGTTTTATTTGGAACCCGAACGCGAGCTGAAAAAGATTACAACCATTCATCTTCGAAAGATGTTTCCTACAGATTTCTCTGATATGAATACGGATGAACGTACAAAGCGAGCGACAGAAGTGACAGATTTACCGCTACTTGGTATTGGCCTCGACGATAATGATGGTGATGCCTTGATTGGCCGAATATTGAAAAAGAAGTCTACAGCAACAATTAAACCAGATGAATCTACAACTAGGCAGAACAATGATATGATCATGCCTGCTCTATCATCTACACCTTCGTCAACGCCCATAACAGACATGACGGAAGAGGACAAAGACGAGGACAACGTGGCATCGGGTGCACAGTCCGACAACAAGACCTCCTTCTTGCGACCAGAGATTAGAAGACGCCTTTCTCTTGAACTGATGCGAGAATTTAATGAAAAGTTAAAATATGAAGAAGTAGCTAGTGCAGGAGCATCCAATACTACAAATGATATCAGCTCCTTTAGTCAGACAAGATCTAACAGGTATCTGCAGCTCAGAGTATCTGGGTCCCTTTCAGCCGCATATACCCCTTCTCGCATACCGCTTTACTCTGGTAAAAATAACTCTCCTCTTTTGGTATATCAGCAGTCTTCAAAGCAAGCGACAACAAGTACAAATGAAAGCAAAACCGCCTATAAAGCTACTGTAGGCCCCAGTAGCCTCTCTCATGTGAGTTCTATTGAGAGGCTCCCAAGGTTTCCGCCACACCGACGACATCATTCGATTGCTCATGACTATCATATTCATCAAAGATATGGCAAATCAATGGCCACTTCATCCTTTGATGATAATGATGAATTTGAACCGTCTCCTAGCTTTTTGCGAAGAAGTGCCACCTCCAAGGATAGACGGTTTCGCTCACGTCTGCCTCGTAAAAAGACATATATTCAAGTGTATGATCAAGCCAATGACCTTGTGCGAGAAGATATTGATGATGAGTTTTATCCGGGTGATCAAGCAGACGATACACTATCCATTTCGTCCAGACAAGCTGCGCATAGGCTAAAGACTGACATATTGCTGCCAAGACGTAAACCTACCAGCTATCGTCAAGCTCGTCACCAGCGTCGTCTACAACTAGGATACCATGCGCACGAGAGCGGAACAGATGCTGATAATGATGATGATTCTGACGACGAAGCCGAAGAAACATTTGATGTGGGCAAGAGTAATATCGACTACTTTACACCGATAGCACCATTTACTTTTGAAGTACTTGATGAACCTAAGACGGATAACAAGCTAGAGGTTGAGAATACACAGGACAAGAGCGATGATGGCTCTACAACAAACTATGCAGATGTAAAGCCCTACTTTGGCCTCAGTGATGGTCAAGTCGATTTGATGTCAGGTATATCAGGAGATGACGAAACAGATCAAGATTTTTTGCCTTTAGCCTCAGATTTGCTCATGGCACAGCAGTCCGCAAACGATGCACTAGCTATCAGTGACTTACACAACATACATCCAGAACTAACGACTGCCACTACAAATACATCTAGTTCTATTCGTTATATAACTGCAACAGCCAATGATGAAAACCGACATTCACCAGAAAAGATGTCATTTATGAAAACAATCACCAATTTCTTGACAGACAGCGGAATCGGCAATTTGCTTCCTTTAGAATCTCCATTGTAAGTGTTGAACAGGTCCTGTCAAAGAGCGTATCTAATTCGTTTATATAAACATAGACAACCTACAGAATACTTGTTTCCTGATTCTTATGTAGTTGTTCGAGAAGACGAACCTAGTACGATTATTGCCTATACACTTAGCTCCGAAGATTATCTAGACAAGATGCATGATATTCAGAATTGTCATAGCGAATCTGGCATGAATGATACTAACTTGAAGGCCTATGATTCGATAAATATAGACCAAAAGGCACCTTCGGAAAACTATACTTTTGAGAGTGGATTGCATAACAACACCCCACAGGCAGCAGAAGCGATCCAAGAAACGCTTTTGCGCGAATCCGGTAGCCATATGAGATACAGTACGTGTGTGTGTGCTTTTGATTACACAAATACAAACTAATGCTGTTTATACATAGACTTTTCTCAAGGTTCTACAAAGTTCTTTTGCAAGATTTTCTTTTCTGAACAATTTGATGCGCTTCGAAGAAACTGTGGATGCGACGAAAGCTACATCATGTCTCTTGCCAGCTGCATAAAATGGGACTCGTCTGGTGGTAAATCAGGTTCAGCGTTCTTGAAAACCAAAGGTAACATAAAAAAGCTAAGCAAAAAAAAAGTACTACACTCATAAAGAATGGTAGACGATCGACTCCTCATGAAACAGATGTCACGATATGAGTTAGACGCTTTCCTTGGATTTGCACCTGCTTATTTCCAATACATGTCGGAAGCATTCTTTAGTGAATTACCTACTGCCTTGGCCAAAATATTCGGTTTCTACAGCATTGGATACAAAAACTCAAGTACTGGCAAGTCAATGAGAATGGATGTCTTGGTGATGGAAAATTTATTCTATCAAAGAAATATCAAAAAGGTATACAAGTGTACAAGTAATAGCATATAGCTTATGCCTTGTTAGATTTTCGACCTTAAAGGATCCATGAGAAATAGACATGTACAATCCACTGGAAAACAAGACGAAGTCCTATTAGATGAAAATCTTGTAGAATGTGAGTTGTAGATAAATAACACAACCTAAAGACATTAACGTATCATAGTGATATATCAATCGCCACTCTTCATTCGGGCACATTCGAAAGAGATTCTTCGTAGCTCTCTGCATAATGACACTTTATTTTTATCTAATCGAAATGTCATGGATTATTCGTTGCTTGTTGGAATTGATGCAGATCGACAAGAGCTAGTTGTAGGCATAGTTGGTAAAGTGACACGTCACTAGTGTGTGTTCATATACATTAACGCCTTTTATAAATAGACTTTATCCGTACCTTCACTTGGGATAAAAAATTGGAAAGCTGGGTAAAAGAATCTGGAATACTGGGTGGTGGTGGTAAAGAGCCAACTATAGTATCTCCTCGGCAATACAGAATAAGATTTAGAGAGGCTATGGAAAGATACTTTTTAATGGTGCCTGACTTTTGGGCTCTTACCAGGCAAAACAGAGCTCTCTATACAGTTTTACATCATCATACAACATCACATCAAGCTGCAACATCAAGCAATGATGAAAACGCTTAAGAAGACCAACATGTTTTGTACATATTGATATTGCACATTTTGTAGAAAGAGAAATAAAAAAAAAAGCAATTACTTTATTCCACTAAAATCGTACAAATCGTAAAAAAAAAGAAGATATGGCTTCTTATATATGAAGCGTTGGTGTGCCCTTATTTCCTGTTTTACTCTCAAAAGCCGAATGCACCATAGCTGAAAATGCTAAAGAATCTGATTTAATTGCATCAAGCGAATCGTTTGATATAACAAGTCAAAACTCTAAGAGCTACATTGTATTAAGCAGTTGTTAGTTCCTACGTCTAGACAATCAATTTTAGATCTGTTGGTGTTGATTTGCAACAAGAAGCCATTAAAAGGAGTAATAAAAGAAGTTTTCATGAATGAAAAGGAAATTTAGGAGCTCATAAAAATTATGTACCGAATTTATCTTTTTCAGTTGATCAGTTAAATGATTGGATTGGCAAAGATATGAATTCGGTGCTACGAAGCAGAAAAGAATTGAGGGAAAGAAAATGAGGAAGAACTCTGCATGTTGCGCGAGAGGAGTAACGACGTAAGATAAAACAGATACGTGCCTTGAAACAAGATATATTAACTATGCACTTAACTGTAGAGTTTGCTTGGAATGACATTGCCAGCATAAAGGAGCTCAGGCAGAGCTTACAATGTCGTTCTTATTCGCCGCCTCAGGGCTTGCATCCCGCACTCTGTAGATCATTTTGAGAATTGTCTTAGTTCATATTTAACGATCCATACCTTTATTAATAAGCGTTTCGTCTTCAAAGTAGACGCAGCATTTTAATCTAAGGAATCAAGGAACTGCGAGAAGTAGCTTTTCCTGCGATAGAAGAAAAAAAACGAAGTAAGTTATTAAAGTATAAAAGAGAAAAGCTGATAACAAACATGTTCAAAGAGGTATACCTGAAAACAGTTTTGTGCGTATTAAAATCTATCCAAGCTTCAGATTCAATATATGACGGGCTTTACAGAATTGTAAAATGATACATATGTGTTGAGAGAAACAATAAGCAGCATTATGCCAAAAAGCTATACTGTATCACAACTGAAAGCAGTGATTGAACAATCATGAAAGAATAGAATACAAACACAATCTTCATTTATCAAAAGCATCATTTAATAACGCGTTTCATTTTTGACTCTCTTTCATACAAATAACCATAGTGATAATCCTGTTGTGTGAGCGCGTAAAAGAGACACAAATAGCAGTTACAAAAGTGCATAAAGATATGTTTTTCTTTTCATTATTCTCTAGAAAATGCTGGTCAAAGTCCTCAACTCTGTCGAATGGAACCAAGTTTATCTTGTATGGAGAAACTATTATGAACAGAGGGGACATGCAATTGCATTCCAAACATTCTTTCATCCTAACAACTTTTTTGCACCTGATAGCGACACAGCTTGCATTCCACTAAAACTAGGTTTGAAATTAAAAATGGGGAAAGAACATGTCTAAACGTGTACATTGACAGGCAAAACGGTAACCGATGAGTACATGGTAGTCATGTCACTTCAAATCTATAAGCAACTAGCTCAGCATTTCACAAGGCAATTTCCAGATGCGCCTTTACCTCCATCACTAGATGAGTTAACGATTCATAAATGTGAAGTGATTGAAGCATTCACAGCCATAACAGACACAGTACTCAGTAAATACAAGACAAAGGCAAAGAAGCTAAATAAGCAACATGAGCGTATGCGCAAGGCAAAGGAAGAGGCAGCATTGGCCAAGCGATTAGTAGAGGAAGGCAAATATGTGTTTATAGCAATTGATTTGGAAGCATATGAACGGGACCATAGCATCATCTTGGAAATCGGTTGGTCCATCTTTGACTCCTGTACGCGCCGATTTATGGACCAACATTATTTAATTGATACTTATCAGCATTTAATTAATGAAACCTTTGTCGACGATCAGAAGCTCAAATTTAACTATGGCACCTCTGTCTGGTGTTCCTTAAAGCAAGCCCTTGAGGAACTTAAGAAGGACTTCACTTGGGCCGTGGAACGTGACGGAGGCTTTGTTCTTGTCGGACATGGACTGACAAGTGACTTGAAGTATCTGAGGCAACAAAAGTTTATGTGGCCCACAGCAGATGGAGGTGAAACAAAGGATGTGGATAATTCAGCATGTGTGGCCATTTTGAATACTGATACAATTTATGGTGCATCCATTAATGATTTACATAATCCACCTTCATTAGGCAAAACACTGGATAACCTTGGAGTGGAGACATGGGACCTTCATAATGCTGGTAATTTCTGTTCTATTAATATTATGTAATTAATAATTATTATTGTTTCCTAGGCAACGATGCTCATTATACAATGCTCCTTCTTCTTAT
>JAMYHX010000838.1:0-10525 GCA_025529335.1 Rhizopus sp. PT2906 | reverse complement strand
CTATATAAAATAATTTTATTTTTATTTTGTTTTATTTTTTTTATCTATTGTCTTAGGTATGTTGTTCTTATAGAAGAAGGCTTGTTTTTTCTTTTTTTTTCGTAGGGATTTCCTGTAGAATTTCCTTTTATAGTGACATGTGGATGTATTCGTGTCGTTTTTTATATGAATAAAGTCATTTTTACCAACATTATTGTTTCTGTTTTTTTTTTTTTTTTTTTTTTTTTTTTTTTTTTTTTTTTTTTTTTTTTGACGATTGCTGATATATGTTTATCTCTTTGAGTCCATCCATAAATACATAGCAATTTCTATCATAGAGCAACATTGTGGATTACCTTAGACAAATGAAACTTATGTGGATATCTCTCATAATCTTTTAGACTTATAAAATATCAACTTGCACCTGTCTAAAATACTTCACTAATTTAGGTGTGCCCGTCCAATGTTAGACGCGTTACCCGTTTACTTCGCATTTTTAATACTGTGATGATGCGAAATAATGACTACGACGACTCGAGTAATCACCGAGATCACAGCAAGGCATAGTTGTTGCTACTGTTGTAACCGCAGCTTATTATAAGGAAATGTAAATATTTCGATTTTATTAAATAAATGGTATTTTAACCACTAGAAACTTTGGAACTTTATGTACCTTTCGTGGACAGTTTTATTTTTATTAGTAATAAATCTTTGGTTATAAATGTCTAAAAATTGGATAAATGATACAATTCGTTTTTTGTACAGCATAACTGCAGTGTAAAAAGGGGAGAGAAAGAGAAGGAATGGCTTAATTTTTTATGGTTTTTTCATTTTGATTTCCTGTTACTATCCGCTTGTTTTATATTATCAAAAAGACAAGTCAACACTTTTAGGACTCTTTTATTCGATAATATAAAGCTCCCGTTCAAAGGATATTTTCAATAAGTTATTGTAGGCAATACTTTAAAAGGTTACTACATAACGTATATCAACATGCTTAGTGAATTTACCTGTGGCTGGTTATGATTCTGCACTCTTACCAACGTCATACTGTCTGAGAGGCCAAAGACAGGGATCTAACTATCAGGCTTGTTCTTTATGTGCTTATTCTATTGTTGATTGCAGCAGTTACCCCCAAAAAGCGAGTAGATGACATTTGTCGTAATGCTCCGATTCGATACTGTTACGGATACTTAAGGATTATAGCAATAAGCATAGAATAATTATAGTCATGTTAAGCATAACTTGAGATTCGATACATTAATCCCAATTCAGAGCTGCGTAACCTTGACTATATTTTATTGTATACAATTGTACACTTCTTTGGTACATAATAACTGATAGCCAATAAGAGCATATTACCTGTTACTGCGCACTGGATAAATAATATTTGCTTGGAAACCGTTGCTAGGCAATGGTGTGATTTGATCTAGACCCAATTACATTGCTCGGGGGCAAATGCAGTTAGTGTTGGACCCTAATTGCTATTGTTATTTCCGTTTGGAAAACTTTTATATCTGATCCAGCAAGGTAGGTACATTTAATGATCCAATAGGGTCAAGAACAAACAGGAAGATACTTTAGGCGAACTGATCGTTAATAATGCCTATGAATAAGGATTATTAATTGTCCCAGGATAACCCGGTTTACCCGTTGAAGAAAAAGTATAAATAGAGGACGATTTTTCATGTCAATAAAACATATCATATTCTTGTTATATTCTTTCTATAAAAAGATATACACAGTTCTAACAGTACTTCTGTCTTCTTTTATTCTACCCTACGTATTTTTCATTGTCTCAAACAAATACATATATATGACTTTTGTAACATAGTCGTGCTAATAAAAAAATAGGCGTATATTGATGAATTTCTACATAACCTTTTTATTGTGGATCACGACAAGGGATGGGGGTTCATTATTACTGAATGAATTATTCAAGTTTGGTTCTCATTGGACATGACATATTATACAAGGATAATATATTTAGTGACCGGCCTTTTTTTTGTTCTTTAAAATAGCTTTATACGATAAGATGAAGTATTTATAGAGTAAATACGATAATAAACAAAGCATCTCATTATTAATCATTACCAGCATTAATGAAGCAGCTGCCGTGCTGCATATAAAATTATCCCTTTGGGCGGCGACATTGACGTGTTTAGTGAGATAAATTATCATGACACTCGAGCATAAACTTACAATAGAGTATACATTCTACTCTCTGCTTCTTTAATGTATCATATGAGAACACACAATAAGATATAAGCCTCAATTCTGTAACAGTAGCTATTGATATTTTATAATAACATATCCATATATTCACTATAGTAATATTTATCTCAGTTTCAATAGCTCAAACTCAGGTTCTCTCTCATTGAATATGTTTTCTTATCCATGTAATAATTTTTTTCTTTTTCTATATAATAAACTCTTTGATCGAAAGCCATTGGCTTTGGGATGTTCTGTTAAGATTGAAGACGAAAGATTCAATGGGAAAGAATATGAGGAAATTTATTTCTAATAAAATTAGACCAAGATTTTACTACTGCTAATAGATCTACTGTATTTATACCAAATGATAACCTAAAGTTAGTGCGATGTGAGATATACTGCTTATTAAAATATTCTGACAGATATTTCCATAATTGAACAAGTTTCCCCTTTATGGGTTCTTTTGTCTGCTCGTTAGAACTGATTCAAGGACCCATTGGCTCGATCCAATTGGTTGTGCGAAAGTTACTACTCCTCTTGCAACTTTCTGTACGTGAGTATTTCTCCAGTTGTACCAAAGCGCAGTTTAAGTGAGAACTAATAAACTGACAAGGAAACTATTCGTGTGCTGTGATTGAAGTTAATGAAAAGAACAGTTGATATTTGATAACGTATAGACCCTGTCGTAAAATAATGTCTGCTTATGACTGACATTGAGATAAACGCTATAATCAGTATGATTAGAGTGAATTTATACATTATGAGGTTACATGTACAGACTTTTAGTGATAAATCAAATTAAACAGAATCGCTGCTTTGAATATAAATCATTGCTTCTTTATATGAAAGCATACACTTCTTTAAAAGATAGCCCTTCGTGTGATAAAATCAGTATCATAACCCAGATCGTGAAATGAACAATAAGATCAGTATCAGGAACGAATTAAAAGTTTTCTTTATGAATTCAGGAACAGTTAGTCTACCATATCCTCAGTAATCATATCCTCAGTAATCATTAATCCACACTTAGGATAATGGCTTACCAGCCATTTTATAGCAACTATAAATAACAGATATTTTATTTAATTGTATGTTCCTTCTGTCTTTATCTCAGAATAAAGATTAGTCTCAAAGAGTACTTCTTTTGTCTTTGTCTTGTGTCATTTAAACCATTACATAACATAAGCCTTACTGTACTTCGCATACATTTTCTCAAATATTTAGAGTTGTTGTTGTTGTTGTTGTCTGTTTTATCCCGTTTTTAGTTTTATATTTTTAAGTGTTTATGTACGTACACCGACATCATTTATTAACAAGCTCGAGTAACTATGCAGGCGCTCCATTTCAGGCAGTGCTGTAAAATGATTTTACCATAGAATTAATTTTACTTCAAATGCACTTTTCGTTATATAACTACTCACAGTGGTTCTTTCCTTCAAAATAACAGGAAGGACAAGTATACATTGATTATACTCATATTTATAGTCAACTCTGTTCATATTAGACTCTCTTCCTGCTCTAATATCTAGCCTAAGACCAAATATGCATTATAAATTGTAGTAGCTCTTAAATTTTTCATCAAATGTACGTTCTTCATAAAAAGTACAAGATTATCTTATCATTTCTACAAGCATTGGCATGTATAGCTTCCAAAGGAAAATATAAAATAATTATTGCCCAAAAATACACGTTTATTTATCGTCAATTTATCCGATAAGCATAACGAAACAAAATGACAGCGAGCGCTGAAGCTTTCAAAGAGAGATGAGTTGCTTTTTAAGATAAAATAGTTAGTTACTTGTATTTTAACAGCGGGTGCCCTTTTGTATGCTAAAATCTAATGGTAACTAAGCATGAATAGATGAGCTGTTAAAGGATCATCAGTTAAAGGTTTTCTACTGTCCTTTTTATTTGCTAAATTATTCATAGAGAAACGTTCGTACCTAATTGACTTTGGTTCAGCTCTTAGATTCATAATATTTCAACTTCCTTTCATGTAATCATGTCTGTCCAAAGCATCGATGTGTCGTTCAAAAGTTTAAAAGAATAAGCAAAATAGAAGTTATTATAAGCGATATACGAACTAATGTATTGGTCACTTTAGGTACCAGATCATCTTCTGGTATAATTAATATTAGAGTATGTTTACCATATATGCCTTCACAAGAAAAACAAAAAAAAAACAATTCTTGTGTCGCTCAAGGTAAAGGCAGTAACTGGCATCAGGTCGTGTCCCTTTTCTTGACCATCCCATTGTTCTCTTGAGATTACTTGAAATGTTGTCTAACCGATAATACACAGTTACTGATAAGACTCGTATCTGTATAAGGAACAGTCCATAGTTCAGTCTTACATTAACTGAATCAACCCAAATTCCTTATATTTTTCTAATGTAAATAAGTTTTTCTAAAAGGCGTGTTATATCTTTTGATTATACAAAACTGCTCTGCATATTTGCAGATTGTTAATTTACCTTTTGATCCCATTTATGGCTTCTTTTAAAAAAGATATTCAATGTTCATAAACGAAGCAATTATATGGTTCTTTTGGCTAATAGTAAGCAAAAAATGGTTTTTTCCTTCGTCTGTGCTTCATTAAATATTGGCCGTATTTCACCATTAGAGTCTAATCACATCTTCTCTTTCTATTGTGCGTTTTTCGACTCAATATGCCAAACTTCTATTTGATCTGACTAAGAATAACTTGCTTTTCGTAAAAATAAAAAGAATTTATCCCTGTTTTTATCTTTTTGATCTCTAATATGTCAAGATTGTAGAGATTTGTTCTTCTTCTCATTGAATAGTGCTTTACTTGCTATAAAAAGGCATTATAACCCTAGATCACAACAACCTTGTCTTCATCTGACCTTTATTAACAATATCTACATTATTTGTTTTCATTGTCGTTGGATTTAAGACTGGTATTACATATCCATATCAACTTTTCAGTAAAAACCCACTTAAAGTTCTTTTTTACGCATTGCAAGAAGCTTCTTGTGTCATTTGTTTGTAGTCACTCCTTTATTTTCAAGATTTTTTCTTCACACTTAAAAGAAGAGTAAACGGTAGCCAAACTACATAATTCAGTTCATCTTTGTTATGCAGTCAAAGGTTTTAAAAATTTCATCTAAACTGTGAGTGTGTATGTGTTATCCTTTTCTCTTTTATTCACTTCAGTATAATGGAGATCCATAGAATATCAATGTTAAACACCTTTAGCTTCAGTCATCAAAATGCTTAAACACACTAAGCAAAGACATATAGGAAGCGTCAGTTTTAACTTGACATTGTTATCTGTTTTATAAATGTATAATCTAGTCTTCTTTTTAGTGATTAAGTATGGATGTATGAGAAAAGGGAATAGTTTATTCTTTTTAGGCGTTTGCCCTTTGTAAAAAGGATGGAATTAATAAATAACTTCCATATCTAATGTACCAGCTCTATTGGCTTCTTCTTGTAATCTTTTTCTCTTCCTTTCCTCTTCTAATCTAATTCTATCTGCTTTTCTAGCAGTGTATCTTGTCAATAGATATCCTAACGTAGCTATTGTCAGCCCAGCTAAGCAAACACCGGCTAATCATGAAATGATAATAGGATCAATATAGGTTATATGTATATCTTAGCACATACTCATTCCTTTCCATATAGTTTCCCATCGAACAGCTTCTATTTCTGTACGAATATCACCAAGCCTTATTGTAAATTTATTATTTATTTCTTGTATCTTCATATCCATCGTCTTTTGATCCTCTCTTGTCTCATTCTTTCGATTATTCATATCCATTTGTATATCATTTTTCATGGTAGCAATCCCTTCATTGAGTCTCTGCTCTAATATATCTACTTCCCTTGTTAGTAATGTTAATTCAGATTGAAGCATCTGCATGTCATTTCTCCTGAGCACTTGTATCTCCGTTCTTAACTCTGATAAAGCGGCTTTAAATAAATAGGATTCCTATAAGCAAACAATAAGGGAAATTATGATCATAGTATGCCTTATATGAAATACATTTTCTAGATCTGAGGATAGTAAGAGTTGCTGCTTCATTGAGGCCGTACTATAAAACTATGGATATTACACATTTGTTGTCATTTTATATTATTATTACCATTCTCTCAGACGAAACTTAATGCCTTTCATTATAACCTCAGCTTGTTTTCGACTGAAGCCTTGACTTTCGAGTTGAGTCAATAGTTTATAAGTGTCGAAATGATGACTTTGTCTAAAAGAAACATTCTTTTTATGTGACATGTCCTCTGCCACAGCATCTAAAGTGGGTGACATGGCAATCTTTTTGTCATTTTTTTGATCCAGCATTTCAACTGGTCGAGTAGGTTGTGGTGGTGGGAATGGCTTAGAAGGTTCATAAGTCACTGTACGCTTGAGACTAGGTGTTGATCGAGGAATGATCGTCTTTGGTCGAATTGAACGAATATAAAACATATCACAAAGGAAAGAAAGAAAGGGGTCGGACTTTATTAGGTTTGAGCAAGGTTTTTAGGTGCAATTTGAAGTAGTGTGGTCTGTTCGATATCATCCTCATATTCACCATCTGAAATAAGTGTATTATCTTCTTCATCCCTTAATTGTAATGGTCTCGTCTTGTGCTTGACTATGGTATCCACTATCCAAAATTGGATGATATTCATGACTAAAGGGAATCTATTATATTTACGTATAAAAAGATTAGAGAAGAATAAATGATCAATATCGAGTCTACATACATCAGCATAACAAATACAACCTGTATTCGATAATTTCCCATAGTCCATTCAAGAACCCATTCACCCAAGCGTTCTAGCCATGGACATAGTCCAAATAGGGCCAAAACAACCACTTTCATTGTTACTAGCGCTAATACATAGATACCTAGTTGTTTACTCCATGATTTCATTTGATCACCATATTCATCACCATAGATACCACTTTCAAATCCCTTTAGTCGATAAAACTCTGTTATTCGCTTAGCCAATGACAGTACTGCCCAGATCACAAGTACGCCAAAGGTGGTATCGACAAGTATATTTAAAAAGTACCTATATACCTATAAGTTACACCCATAAAATTTTGACAAATCGCTCTTTTACCAAACACATGGATTTGACTCGGGTTCGCCTTCTAGGGAAGCTCCAAATAAATGGGAAGCGATAACGTTGAGTGAATGAACTATAGCACCCCCGATAATCTGCTTGCTCACATCCAGTATCCTAATTCGGGGTTTATAAAGAATATCATGATTACGGTCTTCATCTTATTACCAAACCAACAATGGTCGTTGTGGTATTTCTCTTTGTCGCTTTATTATCAACGTTGAGAATGCCAAACAAGCCAGCATGAGTTGAACGGCTATGGCAAAGGAATCTAATAGTTTACACCCTGAGTTATCGTTAGAGTCCAAAAGTTGAATATCCATAAGAATAATAAAAAAGAAAGGATTAAAGTGCATATATAAAGTATTATATAGTTGTATATATAAATCAAACTCAGTCAACAGAGCATATGATGAAAGTAGTGTAGCAATGAGGTAAGCTTTTGAAACTGAAAGTAACGTATGCTTGTTTTATTCTTTTACTAGAAAGTAAAGCAGAAGAGAGAAAGAGTGAGAAGGGCAGTCAATACCTTTCAGCACTGATTAAAATATTCCTTTTCTTTCCTAATTTTAGATTAAAACACTGTACTTAGACATGAACAAAAGGAATTGAAGGACTTGATTTGTTATTAGAATGTGACTCTGATTTATTAATAAAAGGTTCATGAAATAATAACAATAATAGTACGAAAAGGGTACCTAGACAGGATTAGTAAAAGATAGTTGAAGTACAACAAATGAAGTATAAATCAAGAGTGAGGAAGAAAAATGAGAAAAGGAAATAAATGGATAATGTGTATTTATGTGAATACGATGAAACATCATAACAAGTAATAAAGAAAAAGGTCAGTCACACATCAGACTACCGAAATAGACGGTCACACCGGCTGAAGATCACTTAAAACATTGTACTGCTTTTTTTGACAGTTTTTTTTTTTATTACAAGTTACTATGATTTCAGCCATTCATTGGATCAGAAGAGGTGCACCTGCTCAGCATCCTAAAAAATATGATTTAAATGACGAAGAATATGCCAGAATCAGTAAATTGGCAGCAGAGCAATTAGAAGATGCCAAGGAAGAATTAATGGCTGCAACCGATAATTCTATGGAAGTAGAGTAAGTAGATGGAGTATTGGTCATAGAAAGTTTATTGATCAAATTGAAGTGATGAAGAAAAGAAAAATAACGATGAATTGGCTTTATACAAGTTGGACGACTATGATGAAGAAGTAAAAGCGTCTAATAAAAGTAAGATCCATAGAAATAAAGAAAACGTGGTATATTAACATCAAAAAGAGGTCGGCATATTCTCCAACATAAAGGATTTAGCCTATTATGAAAATGACCAAGATGATCCATATGTTACCTTGGAGAATGATATGGATGCTGAAGAAGAAGAGAAAGAATTGGAAGTATTACCAACCGATAATATGCTTTTGGCAGCAAAAACAGAAGATGACATTTCACAGCTGGAAGTCTATGTATATGAAGAATCACAAGAAAATCTCTATGTCCATCATGATATCATGCTACCTTCTTTCCCTCTTTGTCTCGAATGGTTAGACTTCCATACAAGTGAAGGTAAAGTGAACCCAGAAACATCAGGTAATTATGTGGCCATTGGCACGTTTGATCCTGATATCGAAATCTGGGACCTTGATACGGTCGATATCATGTATCCTGAGACTATCCTGGGCCACACAGACAAATCAAAGAAACGCTCAAAGAAGCCAAATGCTCACTATCATGTCGATGCTATCATGGATCTGGCTTGGAACAAAAATCATAGAAACTTCTTATTGTCTGCTTCAGCGGATGGAACAATTAAGCTGTGGGATTTGACCACTTCAAAGTGTGTACAGAATTATACTCATCACACTGACAAAGTACAATCTATTGTTTGGCATCCAACGGACTCCACTGTGTTTGCTTCTGGTTCTTATGATAAAACAGTCTGTGTACTTGATGCTCGTTCTCCTGGTCAAGTGACTAGATGGCGATTGGAAAGTGATGTTGAGTCTATTCGCTGGGACCCCCATCAAACTTCAAACTTTTATGTTGCTTTAGAAAATGGACTTGTACAATACTTTGATGTTCGCATGGCTAAAGATGGTAAAGGCGGTAAGCCTTTGTTTACACTTCAGGCTCATGATGACGCAGTAAGTGCCTTTGATATCAATCCTGTGGTGCCTGGATGTATTGCAACAGGCAGTACAGATAAGTATATCAAGATTTGGAATACAGCAGATAATAAGCCTAGTATGGTAACAAGCCGAAATTTCGATCTTGGTAGAATCTTCTCTACACAGTTTTGTCCTGATTCACCTTTTCAACTTGCCATTGCTGGATCTAATGGAAAAATACATATTTGGGATATGTCGAGCAATGCTGGTGTTCGTCAAGCGTTCCAACATCAGGCACTTGCTAGTGTACCAACTGTTGAAGAAAAGAAGCCTGTGACAACTGCTGACGATGATGATGAAGAAGATGATGACGACGAAGAAGAAGAGAGTCTTCCTATGGTAGAGAACGATGAAGAAGACGGAGAAGAAGAGGAAGAAGAAGATGATGATGATGATGCTATGGAAGACTAATAAGCTTTTTTTAATAAAATGAAAAAAAAATAATACTATAGAAGCGAATTTATTGTTTTGGGTGTCAAGGAAATTTTTTTATCCGTAAAGCCTCGGCTGACTGCGTGAGACTTTTTTCTGTTTCTTTAGTAAACTTATAGACATTAGAAATGCTGCGACATTTACAAAGAGGAGCCTGTGTAAAATTTAATACATTCATTCGACCAAAGTTAGTTATACCTTCAAATGGTTTATATAAACAATCGGTCTTTAGTCAGTTACATACCACAATATCTAATCCAGTCAAAGTACATTCAGCGTCTGTAGTGAATGGGTTAGGAATAACTGAGAAAGCGGTCAAGGTAAATATTAAAAAGTGGATCTAATAAATCGTAACAATAACAATCAATATAGCAATTACAACACATTCAAGAAAAGGAACAAGACAAGGAGCAAATGTTGCGAATCCTGGTTGATTCTGGCGGTTGTCATGGATACCAAAACAAGTTGGAATTAACAAAAACTGTTGAAGACGATGACATGTAATTTGCAAAAGACTACAATAATTGAAACCATACTGACCTTTTACTCGTAGTATTTTTGAGAAAGAGGGGGTTAAAGTAGTTATTGATAGTGTATCATTTCAATTTCTCAGGGGATCAACACTT
>JAMYHX010000837.1:0-10537 GCA_025529335.1 Rhizopus sp. PT2906 | reverse complement strand
ATCATTGCGTATTCAAGGCTACTGTTCCATCGGGTCCCTTGTCCAAAACATATAACCCTTCTATGGCTTTCACTTCCCCTGCTCAGTTCCCAGATACTTGCTTCTTCGTTCGGCCTTGGGGAAAATACTCTCGTGTCATCATCATGAACTCAGACATTGGTAATCATATCAAGCCCGCTGGTTGGAGCGGATGGAGTGATGCTAACCCAAACACTGCAAACGTTGTGTATGGAGAATATAAGAGCTTTGGAGCCCGTCCTTGGACTAATGCACGTGCTCGATTTGCAAAGAATTTGAGTGATAGTCAAGTCGCCCAATATAGCGCAAAGAAGATTTTCAATGGCGATGTCACATGGTTCAAAAATAGATAGTTATTTAACCCTTGTTGGAGATAGAAACTATACGAATTACACAATAAATTAATTTATTGTTCCAATTGTGTCTACTGCAGTGATATTTAATTTAAACATGTTCACTAATGAACTTTACAGTAATTTGATGACTCTAGCCTTAATTTTTGTAGTGGCAGAGACGAGAGAAGTAGTGATAGAATGCTTCGTAAGAAACTTTCAGAACTTTAAGAAATTGATCAGGCATGCTTGAAAACTGGATATGAAAAGCACATTTAAAAGTAATAGTAAAGGTCAAAATACATTGGATAATTCAGTTTTTAATAGCAGCGAAAGTATAGTGATTTATATTTTCAAAGGTAATTTGCTGTATTGATTACAACAATCGCTAAATCTATTCACTTATCTCATTCGCTTCGTCTTTTTATTTAAAACTACACTGAGGTATAATACATTTTCAGATACACATAAAAGACATTGGGGATGACGCATTACACTAGGGGAGCCATTGCAGTACTAAAGATAAAAAAGTTCCTCACTGTAGTAACTGTGTTTAACTTGCTACAGAGTAGATAAACCTCCAACTGTCTAGCGTACTTATCAGAAGAAATACGGTTTGCTGAAGAATTGTAAATGGATATCAGCATATCATCGAATCAGTCAAGAAAGAATAATTGGCGCCAAAGAGGAGGACTGGGGTTCAAATACAATAGTTGAGGTATGAAGTAAGGGAATTGAAACCAATCAATGGTGTTAATATCGTTGAATGCACATCCATTAAAGTGTGAAATTTTAATGCTCGATTTCAACAAGTTAGCATTCTATATTCGATTTTTCCACTCTTACTGCTGTTGAACAGACAACTAAAATAACAAACTAAAAATTAGAAAAAGAGTAATGTAGCCCCTACTCATTTCTTTGTGGGAATTAATGTCAAATGCGTCTCAGAGATTGAGCGGTATATTACCAAGTTAACAAATATTACTTTAAGAAAATCTGATAGTACGTGACACGTGAATAAACGTAGTTACCCCATACAATAGAGAGAGAGAGAGTTATCAGATCTTTTTAAGTTTAGAAACCAAAGAGCTTTGTGTAATTGCGAAAGGATCTAAAAATCTGATAATTTTGTGTATCATCAAAAAATCTGATAAAATTTCTGAATGGGTTTTTGGGGAAAGCGTCTCGGTTATTTCTTATCAGATCCAGATGGCCCCTTCTAGTCTTATTTTTAATTTTTGTTTCTTGTTCAAGAGAAAAGATCTGATAACGTGTGATCGAATTAAAGTTCAATCGGGGAAATTGAATGTTAAAAAAGAATCTGATAAGATTCTCAAGAATCCTAAGAAAAATCATCAACACATAATTGATACAAAAATTCAATAGTTCTTCCCTTTTATCAATACTATGACATGATTATATAGAGACTGCATTATTATCTCTTAAAGCATTCTAATCTTTCGTCTACAGATATAACAATATAATAATGACGACAGATTCTATTGTTGCACATATTAGCGGAAGAAAAAAATATTTTGTCAGATGGTCTAATGATGCTGCCTCTGTTCCCTTGGGCATCATTTATAAAAAGAATATTCTTAAAGGTAATAAAAATATTTACAAGGAATAGACATCTCTTGTTATGTAGCGTTATATTCTTTAGCTGATTCTACTTATCTTTATCAATACTCAGCCTCTTCTATAAAAAGCTCATAAAAACAAGGTTACACGCTAAATGAGTCATCCCAATAGGCTCCAATAGGTTTCATTATAAGCCAAGGATCTGATAATTATCAATTGATTCTTTTTTTGGTTTTGAAATAGTTCCCGTAATACCGCACTATATTTGAAAAATTTTTATCAGATTTTTCTGTATGGTTATCAAAAAGTAAGCATGTTTAGCTTTCAAGTTTTTATTAACCAAAGCCGCAAGCAAAGCACTCAATTGTGAATACAGTGTCATTTTATAGTCCCTTTTATATTTGTACCGTCAAATTCAAGGGTACATGGTAACTCTAAAATCTGATAATTTTTGTTTAACCTTGATTCAAAGTCATCTCGAAAAGATCTGATAGATGCTTGATTTTTTATTGGCTAAGCTCATACTGGTTCTTCAAATATAAAATGGCCACTTTTTCCATCTACTCTCTTTTCTTGTTTATTTACTTTACATTTCATTCATCCTTTTCATCTTCATTCATAATTAATATGCAAATCATGGCAACTACTCCTATTACAAAGGTTACTACCGCTTCACTTTCTCAATTTAACAAGCATACAAAATCATCACATACCCGCCGAAACCATAAAACTGTATCGCTCTCATCTTCCCGTCGTTCTTCAAGTGACACAGTCTCTTCAACATCAAAGTCGAAGACTAATGGTAAGTAACCCTTTCTTTATACTCTAGCTTGTCACTCATACTCTTGTAGATGTATTTGAAATTGTCTATGCTGCTCCTTCTGACATGATCACTCCTCCACCTTCTCCCAAGTCATCACCCTCAGCTGCGTCCTTTGCTGCAAATGATCGTATTCTAACTGCTAGACGTCAGGGACATCTCAAGTATCTTATGGCTGAATATAATGCTCTCAAAAAAGAAGGTCTCATGCTTCATGACCACACTTATAATCTTGTCTTTGAAAGCTATACTGCTCTTCGTCGTGATGGTACTCCTCTTGCTTCCATGTTAAAGAGTAAGTTTACAATTAATATATTGAGGAATTCATTCTAATCTATATCACTAGTCTTTGATGAAATGATTGAATCTGGTATTCAACCAAGTAGCTCTACTTATTCCATCCTCATTCGTGCTTTGTGCAAGCGTGATGTAGAAGTCCAAAAAGTCATTGCCATGCTTAAACGTCAAAATGCTCGTTCTTGTAGCAAGTCTTCTAGTAGTAACATGGCTGAACTTGAGTCCGAGGGAAATATTACCAAGGCTCTCTCCATATTTGATGCTGCTGTTGGTCAGGGCCTCGTCCAGTTCTTTGAACCTGAGCTCTATAATCAAATATTACGCGTCTTGTCACACTATGGTAACACAGAGGCCTCTCTACATGTATACGAGCAGTTAAATCTTCATGCTAGCCCTACCTCAGCTACGTTTGCTGCCTTGATTAATCTCTTTGGTCGTGTTGGTGATCTACCTTCTGCCTTGAAATACTTTGAAAGATATTGTGAACTAAAGGACACTTTTGGTTATCATGATGCTTCTTATATTTATAATGCCTTGGTCGATGCTCACTTGAAGTGTAATCAATTAGAGGGAGCAATGAAGATTGTAAAGGACGATATGCTTAACTGTAATGTCAAGATGTCTACTATACCATTCAACTCTATCATTCGTTACTACTGCATTCATAACAGGATGGATGAGGCCATCGATCTGATTGAATCCATGAAGCAGTCTTCTCCTGATCCTGATGCAAGCAGCTTTGGTCCTATTCTTTCCACATATTGCCAACTTGATGCTTATGATGAAGCTTCCAAGGTCTACAAAGATCTCATCAAGACGGATATCTCCAAATCCTATGGTAATCTGGCCAATTATGCATTGCTCTGCCTCAAGCACGAATCCACCAACGTATTCCAAGTTTTGGATGACATGCGCTCTGCTGGACTAGAACCTGATCCAAGTTTGGCTGCACGCATCATAACTCATTTCGCAAATGCGTCTGATATCACACAAGCCCTTCGTTCTCTTCGTATAATCTTGGAAACAATGAAACCTCGAACATTGGCCAAAGGATTCTACCACATTGAAAGCGCTAGTCTCTCCATTGTATCCGCTGCTGAAACTCGCTTTGCTCAAGTTTTTGAAGTCAGTCGCGTCCTTTATCCCTATTGTCCTCAAGGTTTACCTTCATCTATTGCCAAAGTATTGGTAAGCAGCTATAAGGGTGACAATGATCATAGCATGCTCCTTCAGCAAAGTGACTACTCCATCTTGTTTGATGCTTCTTTCTCTGTCTCCTCTGAATCCTTCCAATCTATTGTGTTTGATTTCTATGCTGAAATGATTGAAAAGGGTATACGAATCACCCCTGTCTTGAAGGCTCGTGTCTTTTCTCATTTGCAAGCCCTTGGTGATAGAAAGGCAATGAAGGAATGGAAGTCTCTCTTTGTTGAACGATCAGATGAACAAGCTCAGTCTGTTGAAGCTGAAGAAGCCTCTCAGGCTGTCATGAAAGCTGCTGTTCACGGTCAACTTCAAGAAGCGCTTGATATTCTTCGCACTCGTATCGTTGAGCCTGGCCTTGTCCCCTCTGTTGAATCCTTACGTGATGCTATAGCCTTCATTGGAAAACAAGGTCATCTTGATATCGCTGTGGCTATGTATCGTCTTTGTATCAAGAGCCTCAAAACATGCAACATGGAGTCTCAACAGTTATCTAAGGCCATATATTCCATGACCAATAGTATCCTCATTGGTTATGCTCAGCAAGGTGATATGCTTAACGCCAAGAAATACTATGAACAGATCAAGCTCATGGGCAGGTATCCCGACGGTAACGGTTACGCTAGTCTTCTCTTGGGCAGTGCCAAGTGTGCCACGGACGAAGCCACTGATGCTCTCTTGATTTACGACGAAGCCAAGCGTCATGATGTGAAGCCTACTACCTTCTTCTATAACGTCGTAATCTCCAAACTGGCCAAGGCCCGCAAGTTGGATAGTGCCATGAAACTCTTTGAAGAAATGCAGCAGTTCAACATTGTCCCTAACTCAATCACTTATGGTGCTATCATCTCTGCTTGCGTTCGTGCTGGTTCTGAAAGCTTAGCTTGTAAACTCTTTAATGATATGCTTGCTTCCTCTTCCTTCCAGCCTCGTGTTGGCCCTTTCAATAATATGATCCAATTCTATGTTCGCCAGCAGCCCAACCGTGAACGCGCTCTTCATTACTTTGCTGAACTGCGTCGTCGACACATCAAACCCTCTCCTCATACTTATAAGCTGTTGATGGAAGCCTACTGCATGATTGCTCCTTATGATATGCCCACTGCCCACAGCATGCTCAGCGAAATGGAACGTCGTGATAATATTCGTCCTCAAGCCACACACTATGCCGCCTTGATCTATTCTTATGGTGTCTTGCAGCGTGATGTCAAGAGTGCTGGACTTCTCTTTGGAGACATGGAAGAAAAGAGAATTGCCAAGGATGAAGTTGTTTACCAAGCTATGCTCGATACTCTGGTCAGTAACGATCGTTTGGCTGAGGCAGAAGAACTCTATGTTATGATGAAACAAACCATTCAAAGAAGCTCATCCCCTTATATCGAAAATATCTTTATCCGTGGCTATGGTCAAAAGGGTCTTTTGGAAAAGGCAAAGGCTATGTTTGATGCCATGAGTGATGATAAGGACTCTGATCATGATTTTGTTGTTATTCGTGAACCAAGTACATATGAAGCTATGGTGCGTGCCTATGTTGAAAATGGAAAGAAAGAACAAGCCAAGGCTATCTTTGACCTGATGCTTCAACGCGAGTTTCCTGAGAAAGTGACAGCATCCGTAGCAGAATTGGTGTCTGATTGATTTATTTCGTGTATATATCCTCCCTCTCTTTTGTATATAGACTTTACTATTTAAATAAAAAACTAGCATATGCATCATCAAAAAGATTATGATGTTTATTATATATATATATATTCACACAGGCAAGCTGTCTGATCCATCTCTTGCTGAGTTGCTATTTTCTATTTCTGCATACATAATGTTCCTTATGCAACTTCTAAGGCCAATGTCAACTACCAAGTCATTATGATACAATAGTTCTTCTGTTGTATCAGAACCATCACCTAATCTTCTATCCCGAGACGGTAGCATGACTGTGACGGTATCTGCTCCAAAAGCTGTTGCTATGGCTGGTGGAACAGGTAAGGTTGTCACAACTGTACCATGGAGTAGTAACTGAGATGATAGACTTGAAGTAACTAATGCTCGAACGGTTTGAAGTAACAAAACAACAAAGTCGAGCATTAGCAATCTGAAGGTACTGGGTATCTGTTCTGTGTGTGTAATACAATAAGCCGTGGTGTGTCTAGTGTTTAATATGTATATTCTTACGATTATCGATAAAGTCAATAATAATTCCTGGTTGTCCAGGATCAATAGCCAAATGTAGAAGTACACAAATAAGCCATCCGCTAATGACGATGAATAATGCTGTACGTATTGACCTTGTAAGTGCTTTAGGCGATAATAATTGCTGCTGGTATGTTAATTATATTCTCTAGTTACACTCTCACGGGCTGTTTACCAGTTGCAGTAATAATCTAAATAATAGAACCAACAAGCTTTTATCCAAAAGATAACTGTATGCCATGTGGCAATATAAAAGGTAATCTATTGACCTTAATACATCCCTCTTTCCATTTGTGCTCATCAACTTTTAGAAAGAAAGAAAAAAGAAGAAAATAGATAGCGTCACATTATAACTTTTTGTCCTAATAAAGAAAATCGAAGGGACTTCAAATATACTCCATACTTCTATATAAGATGCTCAAGTGTCTGTAAACATGTTCAGTTTAAGATTGAAATGGTATATTCCCCAAGGGATATTCTCATTTTAATATGTTTTGTGTTTGCTTGTCAACTAATAACAAATGAACTTATTCTACCCTCATGTTTCTGACTTATATTACCCTTTATAAGAGAAGATCAATGTAAACTTGTACTAAGTAGATATGTAGTATAAATATTCATACTCTCATCATTTTATTCCCTTTAAAATAAGCTGATCAAGTCGAAAAATTATCCAATGAAAGACTACAGAGTTTGAAGGGTACAGAAAGATCACTATTAAAGGACACCTTGATGAGTCTGTAATAGTCCACAGGGCAGTCAATAGTTAATTGAATTCGGTTATTATAGCCCCTTTCTATTTGTGTAGCTTTGCACTTGGCCCACCGGTTACTGCCTTCCTCCATCACAGAAATTAAAAACTGCTTTTCTGGTCTCTTTATCTCGTTTGGTGTATACATCGTCAATGTGTCAGTCTTTAAGGAACCTACCAGCATCAAACCGAAATAATCACCTTTTTTCGGTGCTATACATTTGTCAGTATGTTTATGTTCAAGTATATATCTATTACCTCTCAGTGTATCCCAGCAAGTGGTTGGGTCAGAGTCTACAGCAAGGTGATACGAATGTTGTACCCATTCAGTGCCTGTTGACAGCTTATCGTAAAGGGTCTCTAATTGTTCTATTGATGCAATAGTTCTATAATCAAATGGTATTCTTTCTGGATGAACATATGAATCCATGCTTGTGATCAGCAGGCATTTATCATTGACGCATGATGATTTAACATCTCTATGCGCAAGCGAAGGTTCTTCTTCTTCAATTTCAAAGTAAGTTTGTTCATTCTGCTCCAGAGACCATTGCAAGTAGCGTACAGCGTCATACTATTACATAATTGTTATTATTATGAAAAGAGAGGATAAAAGATTATTTTTTACTGTAAAAGAGTCCAAGGCAGCAGGGTATTTAACATCATAATCAGTAGCCTTTTGTCCACTGGCAAGATAAGGTGGATTACTTAATAACCACGGATATTGGTTCATCCATATCGCAAAATAGTGCTCTGCTTCACGAATGTTTTCCTTGACAAGGCCAGATTTACCCAACTGTGTCAAAAAGGCCTGCACTTTCCATCGAGGTACGAACGCACCAAATCTGAGATCGGCATAACCTGTATGCAACCTGATATCTAATAATTCATTAGATATGTTCATATTCTTGCCATTACGTACCCTTGTTATAAAATCGCCACTTCATCTCCTTTTCATAGTGAGTAGGCTTCGTATTGGCGTGAATGATAGATGGAAAGCGTAAGAAGTTCGTATAGAGTGAATCCATAGCGCGATTAATGAATGTGTCATCTTGAAAGTAACAGTAGGGCTGAACTGCAGTAGCACAAGTAGTGAACCGTGCCATGCTCTCTAATTGTTCATGCTTTATATCCAGTATTTCTATTGGGGTCGATATCTTGGGATCCGCTTTTAGTTTCTATAGTGAATACATTAATAATATTCTTTCCTGCTCTATCTTTGATGACTTTACATTGAGTGTGATTGGTCGATCGGGCACAAGGTTGTGAATGTATATTTCGCTTATGTATGGGTATTTTAGCAAATGGTTAATTGTGTTGATAATACTTTGATCGTCGTCTGTTACTCTCAGCACGATGGCTGATACTGGCTTCAACTCGTTCTCCCAGAGCGCATCCTTGGTAAAGAAGGTTGATGGATATGCACTACTATCCTTATCTTGAAGAGAAATCCTTGGTGCCCAAAATAAAGAGTTAATGTTGTAATCAATCTGAGATGACAGATTTTGGGTTGATGAACTAAATATATAATAAATAGCACAGGCAAATGTAAATAAGATTAAAGCTCTTTTATGAGTTGATAATAAGCTAGGTAGCCTCTTTCTTGTAATATGTTGATGTAATGGTAAAGAAGAAGCCATTAGATTAACCTGCTTTGTACGAGGACGAAAAGGAAAAGGTTGATCATTTTCAAAAGAGTGACCTTTCATCTTCCGACAGAGCATGTAT
Source organism: Rhizopus sp. PT2906 (assembly GCA_025529335.1). NCBI lineage: Eukaryota > Fungi > Mucoromycota > Mucoromycetes > Mucorales > Rhizopodaceae > Rhizopus > Rhizopus sp. PT2906. The sequence continues at coordinate 1,623 of JAMYHX010000837.1, read as the reverse complement.
GTGTGACCCGGACTACAAGGTTTTACGCTAAAATTAGACGATGTTAATTTTTCTTCTGGGCGTATTTGGAATAAATTGTAGACGACATGCTTACCTTTTTTGGACGTAACGTAAATGGAAGTTTAGAAGAAGGACAATAAATCTTTAGATGGGTGAAAATCAAGTGAGTAAAGAACACATAGTAGAATAAATAAAATAGTTTACACAAAAGGAATAGTGCGAGTAGCGCTATAAGGAGTGTCATCAAGTTGATGTTTTGCTTTTTCTTTCTTCCAGTCGCTGCTTGTTCATTTGTATTATATGAAATAAGGGCTATTCAGGAAACGCATGCATTCTTTTTTTTTCCTTTTGTCTCGCTTCCTCTTGCCGTGGCTTTGTACTATTTCAAAGAAAAGTTGACCACATTTATCAACTTTTTTCTCTCTAATCTGCCTTTTTTCCCTTTTCTTATCAATGTTATTACCCTTAGCACGCACGACCTTAAAAAATAAACTTAACGAAAAGCTGCAAAAGCAAAGTATGGTCCTCCTTAACAAATTGTATAAGAATTACTCGTCGACCAACACTTAATACTAGCCACGAAAACGTGCACTGACTGTCATCAGCCAGGGCACTTGAATAAGCACTCACCTCTCTGTCCGCAATATATTAAAAGTAGGTAGAATTATCATGTATTTAGAGACTTACTGAAGGTAATATACATAGTCAAGAAGAGAAAATTTTCTGGAAAAGACGATTTTGCCACCAAGCAAGCAAAGAAAAAGGGAAGATTGAATACTGGTGCATCGTCTTCATCGTCAAGCTCTGTCATTTGTTCTTCTTGTGGCACCTCTGGACACAAAAGCTCAAGATCCATGCAATGCCCAAATAACAAGCCGACAAAAGATGCTATAATCAAGGCTGCATATGGTGGTGAGTACGAGGTTTATGCTCGAAAAGTATATCTTAAATCAATACTACGCGAGGAACATGCTCCCCTCATTCAAAGAATCGCTACATTGTCAGACTTCATAAGAAATGTCACTTTCAGGGCTCAACTTTTTGTCAATTATCTGTCAGTTGAAAACAAAGAGAGGTTAAACCACAACCATCTGAAGTCACAAAACTTTTGGTATGCCGTTTGTCAGCTCGTCATGGGCGAAAAAGTTACGAACAAAGATTATGTTGACAACTTTGTTATATTGGCATTTGACGACTTTAAAACTGCGTTTGGATCCATCATTTATGATAGAAAAAGAAATTGCATAACAGGGCATAGCGATCCCCTCTCTGCGGCGTGCGTAACTCTTGCCACTACCTACCTCAACCACATCGTTGAAAACTTCAAGAAACGTTTCTTCTGTTATATGTACAACAAACTTTGCGAAATTTACACGCTAGGCGTCTTAAATTCATTGTAATTGCTTTCTAAAGTAGTCAACTCACTGTTCCACCACATATATAGGATTACAAAAAGAGTGTTATCTATGATTTGATACACGAATACGTCTGGGAGTTGATGGTTGACGGTGATCCCAAGTGGCCTAAAGGCATTGATCTTGTTTCAAAATCAAGAGTGGATACCATGATTCAAAGTTTAAAAAAGGACTTGCCTACATCACCCACACCAGAGAATTTAAGTGC
>JAMYHX010000836.1:0-10555 GCA_025529335.1 Rhizopus sp. PT2906 | reverse complement strand
ATGAATTTTGTTCTCATCATGGGTGTATTTATTTTCGATCACAGGCGAATTTACTTTCCGGAAAGAGTGTATAACCATAACGCATGTGCAAATGGAAACACTATAGTCGTGACGATCACGTTTCTTACTTTAGCATGAAACAGTGATTCATAAGCACAAGGTTTATTAAAGATGCCTAGGTACGCGTCTTTTTGCTTCAATCAACGAATACTTGCAAATATAGATAGGTTCTGCCATTATACTTGTTCTCACAGCTTTCATGCTGTCTACACAGGGTATTGTAATCGATAGCTTTCAATATAAAATACCATATTTTTATGATTCTTTTAGTTTGCATGCAATCTATAATAGTTGTATTACTGCAACAGAGTAAATGGGATTCTGTTACCAATGAAATACTAATATTGTTATTGCAATTAAATAAATTGTGTACCACTATAGAGATAATCCTTCAAAACACATTGCATCGCATTGACTTTACAATTGTAGCTTATAATATTCAGTTATTAAGTACGTGCACACTGGCACTTGCATTATTCAAGATTAACAATGGCTAACTATGCTAAACAGTCGACATGACAGATTTTCTGGCTGAGCATTTTAAACAGAGACTTTATAGGTTTTACTTTGTGTTACACCTCGTCTCTCCCTCTCCTGGATATATAAGGCACTTGATTTGTATAATATATTCTTTTCTCCATCTACAGTAATGCAATTCTCTTTAGGATATCTTACGCTGGCGCTCTTGTGCATTCAATTGGTCTTTGCTGGTACTATCAGTGTCTGTAATTCCTGTCAATACAAGTCTATCAGCAAGGCCATTGCCTCTCTTCCAAATAATGCTGAATCATATACAGTCTTGATTGCTCCCGGAACATACACTGAACAATTCACTATTGCTCGATCGAACCTCGTGTTGAAGCCTGCCAGTGGTATTGTCACCATTCAATATGCCTCTGGTCACGACACTAGCTCCAAGACTGGAAGCACTGCTGATTCTGCTGTCTTGACTATCAAAGGCAAGAATGTCATGCTCCAAGATATTGTTATTGCAAACACTTTCAAGCAAGGGCGCGTCGCTAATGTTGCTTTGCATATCGATGCTCCCCAAGCTTATTTCAAAAATGTAAAGATCTACGGTTTCCAAGATACCCTTTTAATCAACCGTAGTGGCTCTGCTTACTTTAAGAACTGCTGGATTGAAGGTTCAGTTGATTTCATTTGGGGCTTTGGCACTGGTAAACGAAAGAAAAGTATTATATACAGAATGTCCAATTATTGACCTGCTATTGCTTTAGGTTACTTTGATAAGTGTGTCATTGCCTCCAATCAAAAAGGCACCTCTGTCACTGCTCACGGTAGAGATACTCCAAACGGTCCTGGTGGCTTTTACTTTAATCATTGCGTATTCAAGGCTACTGTCCCATCAGGCCCCTTGTCCAAAACATATAACCCTTCTATGGCTTTCACTTCTCCTGCTCAATTCCCAGATACTTGCTTCTTCGCTCGTCCTTGGGGAAAATACTCTCGTGTCATCATCATGAACTCAGACATTGGTAGTTATATCAAGCCCGCTGGTTGGAGCGGATGGAGTGATGCTAGCCCAAACACTGCAAACGTTGTGTATGGGGAATACAAGAACTTTGGAGCCCGTCCTTGGACTAACGCACGTGCTCGATTTGCAAAGAATTTGAGTGACAGTCAAGTCGCTCAATATAGCGCAAAGAAGATTTTCAATGGCGATGTTACATGGTTCAAGAATCGATAATTATTTAACCCTTGTTGGAGATAGAAACTATACGAATTACAAAATAAATTGATTTATTATTCCAATTGTGTCTGCGGCAGTGGCGTTTAATTTACATATGTTTACTAATGAACTTTACAGTAATTTGATGACTCTAGCCTTAATTTTTGTAGTGGCAGAGACAAAAGAAGCAGTGATAGAATGCTTCGTAAGAGACTTTCAGAACTTTAAGAAATTGGTCAGGTATGCTTGAAAACTGGATAGGAAAAACAAACATTTAAAAGTAACAGTAAAGGTCAAAATACATTGGATAATTTAGTTTTTAATAGCAGCGAAAGTATAGTGGTTTGTATTTTCAAAGGTTATTTGCTGTATTGATTACGACAATCGTTGAATCTCTTTACTTATCTCATTCACTTCGTCTTTTTTATTTAAAACTACATTGAGGTATAATACATTTTCAGATACACATAAAAGACACTGGGGATGATGTATTACACTAGGGGAGCCATCGCAACACTAGAGATAATAAAATTCCTCATTGCAGCAACTGTGTTTAACTTGCTAAGAGTATATAAATTTCCAACTGTCTAGTGTACTTGTCAGAAGAAATACGGTTTGCTGAAGGATTGTAAATGGATATCAGCATATCATCGAATCAGTCAAGAAAGAGTAATTGGCGCCAAAGAGGAGGGCCGGGGTTAAAACACAATGGTTGAGATATGGAGTAAGGGAATTGAAGCCAATCAATGGTGTTAATATCGTTGAACGCACATCCATTAAAGTGTGAAACTTTAATGTTTGATATCAACAAGCTAGCATTCTTTATTCGATTTTTTCCACTTTTACTGTTGTTGAACAGATAACTAAAATAACAAGCTAAAAATTAGAAAAAGAGTAACGTAGCCCCTACTCATTTCTTTAAGGGAGTTAAATGTCAAATGTATCTCAGAGATTGAGCAGTATATTGCCATAGTAACAGGTATTATTTTAAGAAAATCTGATGGTACGTGACACATGAATAAACGTATTTACTCCATACAATAGAGAGAGAGAGAGTTATCAGATCTTTTTAAGTTTAGAAACCAAAGAACTTTGTGTAATTGCGAAAAGATCTAAAAAATCTGATAATTTTGTGTATCATCAAAAAATCTGATAAAATTTCGAGTGGGTTTTTGGGGGAAAGCATCTCGGTTATTTCTTATCAGATCCAGATGGCCCCTTCTAGTCTTGGTTTTAATTTTTTTGTTCAAAAAAAAAGATCTGATAACATATGATTGAATTAAAGTTCAATTGGGGGGGAATTGAATGTTAAAAAAGAATCTGATAAGATTCTCAAGAATCCTAAGAAAAATTTATCAACACGTAATTGATACAAAAAATCAATCGTTCTTCCCTTTTATCAATACTATAATATGGTGATATATAGACTGCATTATTGCCTCTTAAAGCGTTCTAATCTTTCGCCTACAGACATAACAATATAATAATGACGACAGATTCTATTGTTGCACATATTAGCGGAAGAAAAAAATATTTTGTCAGATGGTCTAATGATGCTGCCTCTGTTCCCTTTAGACATCATTTATAAAAAGAATATGCTTAAAAATAATAAAAAATATTTACAGGAAATAGACATCTTTTGCTATGTAGCATTATATTCTTTATCTGATTCTACTTGTCTTTTCAATACTCAGCCTCTTCTATAAAAAGCTCATAAAAACAAGGTTACACGCTAAATGAGTCATCCCAATAGGCTCCAGTAGGTTTCATTATAAGCCAAGGATCTGATAATTAGCAGTTAATTCTTTTTTTGGCTTTGAAATAGTTCCCGTAATACCGCACTATATTTGAAAATTTTTTATCAGATTTTTCTGTATGGTTATCAAAAAGGAAGCATGTTTAGCTTTCGAGTCTTTATTTACCAAAGCTGCAAGCAAAGCACTCAATAATGAATGCAGTGTCATTTTATAGTCCCTTTTTATATTTGTACCGTAAAATGCAAGGGTACATGGTAACTCCAAAATCTGATAATTTTTGTTTAACCTTGATTCGAAGTCATCTCGAAAAGATCTGATAGATGCTTGGTTTTTTATTGGCTGAGCTCATACTGGCTCTTCAAATATAAAAAGGCCACTTTTTCCCCCTACTCTTTTTTCTTGTTTATTTACTTTACATTTTATTCATCCTTTTCATCTTCATTAATAATAAATATGCAAATCATAGCAACTACTCCTATTACAAAGGTTACTACCGCTTCACTTTCTCAATTTAACAAGCATACAAAATCATCACATACCCGTCGAAACCATAAAACTGTATCACTCTCGTCTTCCCGTCGTTCTTCAAGTGACACAGTCTCTTCAACATCAAAGTCGAAGATTGATAGTAAGTAGCCCTTTCTTTATACTCTAGCTTGTCGCTCATACTCTTGTAGATGTATTTGAAATTGTCTATGCTGCTCCTTCTGACATAATCACTCCTCCGCCTTCTCCCAAGTCATCACCCTCGGCTGCCTCCTTTGCTGCAAATGATCGTATTCTGACTGCTAGACGTCAGGGACATCTCAAGTATCTTATGGCTGAATATAATGCTCTCAAAAAAGAAGGTCTCATGCTTCATGATCACACTTATAATCTTGTCTTTGAAAGCTACGCTGCTCTTCGTCGTGATGGCACTCCTCTTGTTTCCATGTTAAAGAGTAAGTTTACAATTAATAATATATTGAGGAATACGCTCTAATCTATGTCACTAGTCTTTGATGAAATGATTGAATCTGGTATTCAACCAAGTAGCTCTACTTACTCCATCCTCATTCGTGCTTTGTGCAAGCGTGATGTAGAAGTCCAAAAAGTCATTGCTATGCTTAAACGTCAAAATGCTCGTTCTTGCAACAAGTCTTCTAGTAGTAACATGGCTGAACTTGAGTCTGAGGGGAATATCACCAAGGCTCTCTCCATATTTGATGCTGCTGTTGGTCAGGGTCTCGTCCAGTTCTTTGAACCTGAACTCTATAATCAAATACTACGCGTCTTGTCACACTATGGTAACACAGAAGCATCTCTCTATGTATACGAGCAGTTAAATCTTCATGCTGGCCCTACCTCAGCTACATTTGCTGCCTTGATTAATCTCTTTGGTCGTGTTGGTAATCTACCTTCTGCCTTGAAATACTTTGAAAGATACTGTGAACTAAAGGACACCTTTGGTCATCACGATGCTTCTTATATCTACAATGCCTTGGTCGATGCTCACTTGAAGTGTAATCAATTAGAGGGCGCCATGAAAATTGTAAAGGATGATATGCTCAACTGTAATGTTAAGATGTCTACTATACCGTTCAACTCTATCATTCGTTACTACTGCATTCATAACAGGATGGATGAGGCCATCGAGTTGATTGAATCCATGAAGCAGTCTTCTCCTGAACCTGACGCAAGCAGCTTTGGTCCTATTCTTTCCACATATTGTCAACTTGATGCTTATGATGAAGCTTCCAAGGTCTACAAAGATCTCATCAAGACGGATATCTCCAAATCCTATGGTAACTTGGCCAATTATGCATTGCTCTGCCTCAAGCACGAATCCACCAACGTATTCCAGGTTTTGGATGACATGCGTTCTGCTGGACTAGAACCCGACCCAAGTTTGGCTGCACGTATCATAACTCTTTTCGCAAATGCGTCTGATATTACACAAGCCCTTCATTCTCTTCGCATAATCTTGGAAGCAACGAAGCCTCGAACATTGGCCAAAGGATTCTACCACATTGAAAGCGCTAGTCTCGCCATTGTAACCGCTGCTGAAACTCGCTTTGCTCAAGTTTTTGAAGTCAGTCGCTCCCTTTACCCATATTGTCCTCAAGGCTTACCTTCATCCATTGCCAAAGTATTAGTAAGCAGCTATAAGGATGACAATGATCATAGCATGCTTCTTCAGCAAAGTGACTACTCCATCTTATTTGATGCCTCTTTCTCTGTCTCCTCTGAATCCTTCCAATCTATTGTGTTTGATCTCTATGCTGAAATGATTGAAAAGGGTATACGAATCACCTCTGTCTTGAAGGCTCGTGTCTTTTCTCATTTGCAAGCCCTTGGTGATAGAAAGGCAATGAAGAAATGGAATTCTCTCTTTGTTGAACGATCAGATGAACAAGCTCAGTCTGTTGAAGCTGAAGAAGCCTCCCAGGCTGTCATGAAAGCTGCTGTTCACGGTCAACTTCAAGAAGCGCTTGACATTCTTCGCACTCGTATCGCTGAGCCTGGTCTAGTCCCCTCTGTTGAATCCTTACGTGATGCTATAGCCTTCATTGGAAAGCAAGGCCATCTTGATATCGCTGTAGCTATGTATCGTCTTTGTATCAAGAGCCTCAAAACATGCAACATGGAGTCTCAACAGTTATCCAAGGCCATATATTCCATGACCAACAGTATCCTCATTGGTTATGCTCAGCAAGGTGATATGCTTAACGCCAAGAAATACTATGAACAGATCAAGCTCATGGGCAGGTATCCCGACGGTAACGGTTACGCTAGCCTTCTCTTGGGTAGTGCCAAGTGTGCCACGGACGAAGCCACTGATGCTCTCTTGATTTACGACGAAGCCAAGCGTCATGATGTGAAGCCCACTACCTTCTTCTACAATGTCGTAATCTCCAAACTGGCCAAGGCTCGCAAGTTGGATAGTGCCATGAAACTTTTTGAAGAAATGCAGCAGTTTAGCATTGTCCCTAACTCAATCACTTATGGTGCCATCATCTCTGCTTGCGTTCGTGCTGGTTCTGAAAGCTTAGCTTGTAAACTCTTTAATGATATGCTTGCTTCCTCTTCCTTTCAGCCTCGTGTTGGCCCTTTCAATAATATGATCCAATTCTATGTTCGTCAGCAACCCAACCGTGAGCGTGCTCTTCATTACTTTGCTGAACTGCGTCGTCGACACATCAAACCCTCTCCTCATACTTATAAGCTGTTGATGGAAGCTTACTGCATGATTGCTCCTTATGATATGACCACTGCTCACAGCATGCTCAGCGAAATGGAACGTCGTGATAATATTCGTCCTCAAGCCACACACTATGCCGCCTTGATCTATTCTTATGGTGTCTTACAGCGTGATGTCAAGAGTGCTAGCCTTCTCTTTGAAGACATGGAAGAAAAGAGAATTGCTAAGGATGAAGTTGTTTACCAAGCTATGCTCGATACTCTGGTCAGTAACGATCGTTTGGCTGAAGCAGAAGAACTCTATGCTATGATGAAACAAACCATTCAAAGAAGCTCATCCCCTTATATCGAAAATGTCTTTATCCGTGGCTATGGTCAAAAGGGTCTTTTGGAAAAGGCAAAGGCTATGTTTGATGCCATGAGTGATGACAAAGACTCTGATCATGATTTTGTTGTTATTCGTGAACCAAGTACATATGAAGCTATGGTCCGTGCCTATGTTGAAAATGAAAAGAAAGAACAAGCCAAGGCTATCTTTGACCTGATGCTTCAACGCGAGTTTCCTGAGAAAGTGACAGCATCTGTAGCAGAATTGGTGTCTGCTTGATTTATTTTGTGTATATATCTTCCCTCTCTTTTGTATATAGACTTTACCATTTAAATAAAAACTAGCATATGTATCATCAAAAAGATTGTGGTGTTTATTTTATATATATTCACACAGGCAAGCTATCTGATCCATCTCTTGCTGAGTTGCTATTTTCTATTTCTGCATACATAATGTTCCTTATGCAACTTCTGAGGCCAATGTCAACTACCAAGTCATTATGATACAATAGTTCCTCTGTTGTATCAGAACCATCACCTAATCTTCTATCCCGAGACGGTAGCATGACTGTGATGGTATCTGCTCCAAAGGCTGTTGCTATGGCTGGTGGAACAGGTAAGGTTGTCACAACTGTACCATGGAGTAGTAACTGAGATGATAGACTTGAGGTAACTAATGCTCGAACGGTTTGAAGTAACAAGACAACAAAGTCGAGCATTAGCAATCTGAAGGTACTGGGTATCTGTTCTGTGTGTGTAATACGATAAGCCGTGGTGTGTCAAGTGTTTAATATGTATATTCTTACGGTTATCGATAAAGTCAATAATAATTCCTGGTTGTCCAGGATCAATAGCCAAATGTAAAAGTACACAAATGAGCCATCCGCTAATGACAATGAGTAATGCTGTACGTATTGACCTTGTAAGTGCTTTAGGCGATAATAATTGCTGCTGGTATGTTAATTATATTCTCTAGTTATACTCTCACGGGCTGTTTACCAGTTGCAGTAATAATCTAAATAATAGAACCAACAAGCTTTTATCTAAAAGATAACTGTATGCCATGTGGCAATATAAAAGGTAATCTATTGACCTTAATATATCCCTTTTTCCATTTGTGCTCATCAACTTTATAGAAAGAAAGAAAAAAAGAAAAAATAGATGCGTCACAGCATAACTCTTTGTCCTAATAAAGAAAATCGAAGGGACTTCAAATATACTCTTGCAGGCACTACCATACTTCTATACAAGATGCTCAAGTCTCTGTAAGCATGTTCAGTTTAAGATTGAAATGGTATATTTCCCAAGGGATATTCTCATTTTAATATGTTTTGTATTTGCTTGTCAACTGATAACAAATGAATTTATTCTAACCTCATGTTTCTGACTTGTATTACCCTTTGTGAGAGAAGATCAATGTAAACTTGTAGTAAAATAGATACGCAGCATATATATATATATATTCATACTCTCATCATTTTATTCCCGTTAAAATAAACTGATCAAGTCGAAAAGTTATCCAATGAAAGACTACAGAGTTTGAAGGGTACAGAAAGATCACTATTAAAGGACACCTTGATGAGTCTGTAATAGTCCACAGGGCAGTCAGTAGCTAATTGAATTCGGTTGTTATAGCTCCTTTCTATTTGTGTAGCTTTGCACTTGGTCCACTGGTTACTGCCTTCCTCCATCACAGAAACTAAAAACTGCTTTTCTGGTCTCTTTATCTCGTTTGGTGTATATATCGTCAATGTGTCAGTCTTTAAGGAACCTACCAGCATCAAACCGAAATAGTCACCTTTTTTCGGTGCTATACATTTGTCAGTATGTTTATGTTCAGGTATATATCTATTACCTCTCAGCGTATCCCAGCAAGTGGTTGGGTCAGAGTCTACAGCAAGGTGGTACGAATGTTGTACCCATTCAGTACCTGTTGACAGCTTATCGTAAAGGGTCTCTAATTGTTCTATTGATGCAATAGTTTTATAATCAAATGGTATTCTTTCTGGATGAACATATGAATCCATGCTTGTGATCAGCAAGCACTTATCATTGACGCATGATGATTTAACATCTCTATGCGCAAGCGGAGGTTCTTCTTCTTCAATTTCAAAGTAAGTTTGTTCATTCTGCTCCAGAGACCATTGCAAGTAGCGTACAGCGTCATACTATTACATAATGGTTATTATTATGAAAAGAGAGAATAAAGATGTATTCTTTACTGTAAAAGAATCCAAGGCAGCAGGGTACTTAACATCATAATCAGTAGCCTTTTGCCCATTGGCAAGATAAGGTGGGTTACTTAGTAACCACGGATATTGGTTCATCCATATCGCAAAATAGTGCTCTGCTTCACGAATGTTTTCCTTGGCAAGACCAGATTTACCTAACTGTGTCAAAAAGGTCTGCACTTTCCATCGAGATACGAATGCACCAAATCTGAGATCGGCATAACCTGTATGCAACCTGATGTCTAATAATTCATTAGGTATGTTCGTATTCTTGCTATTATGTACCCTTGTTATAAAATCGCCACTTCATCTCCTTTTCATAGTAAGTAGGCTTCGTGTTGGCGTGAATGATAGATGGGAAGCGTAAGAAGTTCGTATAGAGTGAATCCATAGCACGATTAATGAATGTATCATCTTGAAAGTAACAGTAGGATTGAACTGCAGTAGCACAAGTAGTGAACCGTGCCATACTTTCTAATTGTTCATGCTTTATATCCAATATTTCTATTGGGATCGATATCTTGGAATCCACTTTTAGTTCCTATAGTGAACACATTAATAATATTCTTTCCTGTCCTATCTTTGATGACTTTACGTTGATTGTGAGTGGTCGATTAGACACAAGGTTGTGGATGTATATTTCGCTTATGTATGGGTATTTTAGCAAATGGTTAATTGTGTTGATAATACTTTGATCGTCGTCTGTTACTCTCAGCACGATGGCTGATACTGGCTTCAACTCATTTTCCCAGAGCGCATCCTTGGTAAAGAAAGTTGATGGATATGCACTACTATCCTTATCTTGAAGAGAAATCCTTGGTGCCCAAAATAAAGGGTTGATGTTGTAATCAATCTGAGATGACAGATTTTGTGCTGATGAACTAAATATATAATAAATAGCACAGGTAAATGTAAACAATACTAAAGCTCTTTTATGAGTTGATAATAAGCTAGGTAGCCTCTTCCTGGGAATATGTTGATGTAATGGTAAAGAAGAAGCCATTAGATTAACCGGCTTTGTACGAGGACGAAAAGGAAAAGGTTGATCATTTCCAAAAGAGTGACCTTTCATCTTCCGACAGAGCATATGTGTGTGACCCGGACCACATAGCAAAAGGAAAAAAGATTGTCATGGTCTGTATAAAATAAAGAGATAAGGTTTGATATACACTCTTTCCGGAAAGTAAATTCGCCTGTGATCGAAAATAAAAACACCCATGGTGAGAACAAGACTCATGTTGCATGAAATGTAAATTCGTCGTCGCCAAGAATATTTTCGTAATATCAACAGGTGGGCTGTCTTGAAGTTG
>JAMYHX010000835.1:0-10608 GCA_025529335.1 Rhizopus sp. PT2906 | reverse complement strand
ATATTGTCAAAGCATAATAAACTTCAGTATACTTGATGGTTCTCTTTACACACATTTCTATCCCAATGCTTTTTTTTGTTTCTATGCGTTATTAATAAGTGATAAAGGCTTTATTTCAGGGCAAGAAATCAAGTAAAAGCATAGGATATTTCATTAAATAAAGCACTGTTCTTTAGTACACAAATGGATTGTTTATATTCAAAAACGTACATTGTTAGAAATTAAGGTATATTCGTAGACTTTAAAAGATTAGTTTTACATATTCTCTAAATATGGATTAGAAGCCTGTTAATGGCATATAGAAAGTTTATTCAGTTTTGAGGGTATATAAAAAAAGGGAAGGGAAGCAAACGATATGGTCAACCATAGTTAGATTGCATGAATCCCAGTATCATCAATTACGACTTCACACCCTGATCGCTTTGCCTTGGGTGAAAATTCTATAAATAAAACGCGTCTAGTGACAACATGTTCCATCATTTGTGATCTAGCCAATCTAATTCTCATATTAACAGAGTTCTGCCAGGATAGACCTAAAGTAGGCTTCTTTAACAACGAATGAATAAACAATCCTAATGGACCATTTTCTTGTTGATTTATCAGATTAAAGTCTAACCATTCTTCCATATGACTTATGAACGCGTTCCCTTTGAGAGAAGTGTCTGGGACATCCGTGACTTGATTAATAGCGACGACAGCAAGGTTGTACTGACTGGCTATTCTCTTCAATCGCATACCTATTTCACATATCTCTGCCATTTTGTCAAAACGCTGCTTGTAAGTGCTATCACTTCTATAAATCGCGCTAATAGAATCTATCACGACAAGTCGAATCTTTTTTTGACTCTTTTGCTGCAAATCTAGAAATGCAGGTAATTGATAGGCCAGCACACGATACTGACTCTCTCCATCTGACACGCGCATCGTATGAATATTATTCCTCAAATTGTCTACATCTACCTTGTTCCCATATTTAGACACGTATTTATCAACAAGTTGGTTGAGTCTGCTTGATGGAAACGGACCCTCGCTGTGTATATAAATGGCTGATCCTTCAAGACCCCCTTCAAGAGCTGGCTTTTGTACTGACAAGCACAATTGAAGTCCTAGTTGTGTCTTTCCAGAAGAACTATATAGCATTATTCCTCTGGTTCTTATTTATATATACATCACAGCTACCTTTCCCCTACGATCTCAGTGATCGTTCCTAGTGGTATACCACCCCCTAATAGCTTATCCATTGTATCATCGCCTGTTGTTAATGTCGTATTCGATTGTATATCTATAAGCTCCCTTCCTGCTTTTTCTCTCAGTCTCCAGTCATAGGCCTCGGCTGAAGCAACGTCGAGGATAGACTCAATTGAAGCTTGATCAATGTGCAATACATTCTGTAGTTCGGATGCTGATCTTGGGATCAGTTCTTCAAATGAATCTAGTCCTTCTAAAGTGTTCTTTCAGTCTTTAGCTTATAGGCATTCTTTAAACCACTCACCTTCCTCTAACTTTTCAAATACTCCCAAAGACTTTGTCAAGGACTCTAATTCACTCTTCATTACAACAATAACAACAAAAAATAGAGTTACAATGGCCAATGAAATGCCTTCTTTTTTTTTTCTTTCTTCGTCAGGCAGGTGACAAGCTTGCTCTGCATAAATAGAGATTAGCCCTTTTTTTTCTCTTTTTTTTTTCCCTTGTTATTATGCCGAGCGTATATTCTTTATTAATCAATCGCGGTAAAAGCATATCCTTGTATATTGCTATCATTGTCTTTTCTTTTCATTAATGTTTTTTACAGATGCTGATAACACTGTATCAGATACAGAAGCAGAGAAAAAGCTTGTTCGAAAACTAGATACGAGATTATTGCCATTCCTTAGCTTTATGTATCTTTTCTCTTCCTTGGATCGATCCAGTCTAGGTAAATCATGTCATTGTTTAGATATTTTCTTTATTTATTATTGCTATTCAAAGGAAATGCTGTATTGGATAATTTTGAGGAGGATGTTGGTATCACACCTGATCAATTCAATACCTGTGTCACCATCTTTTATGTAACTACACACACATATATACACAATAAGACATATTCTTGATAAATATCACTAGGTTGGATTTCTTATATTTCAAATACCCAGTAATATACTATTGAAAAGGTTTACTGCCAAACGATGGCTACCCTTCTTGATGCTTCTCTGGGGGACCATCGCTTGTTTGCATGCGACTGTCAGAAACTATCATCAACTCTTGATTTTTCGTTTTCTTCTTGGATTCTTTGAAGCAGGTTTCTTTCCTGGTGTCATTTACTTTTTGACCTTGTTTTATAAAAAGAATGAAATGGTAATTTGCTACATCCCTTTCTTGTTATGACTGTTTTCATTTATAACTCATAGGCAACACGTATTGCTCTCTTTTGGGGATCGACAGTAGCTGCTCATGCTTATGGTAAGCAACTATGGGAGATGAATAGATAATGAGCTCATACATTTCATTTAGCTGGTGTCCTTGCCTATGGTATATTGCAACTTAGAGGGTCAAGAGGATTAACTGGTTGGCAATGGTTGTTCCTTATTGAAGGCATACCTACCGTGTTTGTGAGTGTGATAGCATAGTATGTTTTACATGTACTATTATATTCTGTTTTAATCTTTTCCCTTGAAATAGCTTCTACCTACCAAGTTCACCATCCACCTGGACTATTTTAACAGCAGAGGAACGCATACTGGCTGTTTCAAGACTGGAGCATGAGGATAATAAGCACACACACATGACCTTGGCTGATTTGGATGCTTCAAATAAAAAGCAAGCAGTCAAGGCATTAACTGACTGGAAGGTTTGGATGTATATGCTCATGTTTTTTTGTGGAAGTGTACCAAACACCAGCGTATCAAAGTACTACTTTTCGTTTTCAATTTTCTATTTCTGACCTTTACATATATATATATAGTTTCTTACCATCCATTGTCAGAGGTATGGGCTATGATGATAAACTATCAGCAAATTTGATGTCAGGTAATACATACGCAAGTTTTATTATACAGAAACGAGCATAACTGATTATATATGCTGCCATCACTAGCACCACCTTATGTATGCGCAGTAATTGTGGTAATATAGATAACATTATATACTTTTGCTTTGCTCATGACAATTTGTTATTAAAGATGATAGTAGTGGCTTATTCTTCAGATCGTCACCGCGATAGAGCCTATCATGCTACTGCAGGTGCCTTGATTTGCTTAATTGGATATATCATCCTGGTTGTCTGTATTGAACGACCTACACTATATGCTGGTGCCTGTATTGCTGTTGCTGGTATTTTTGTTATCAACCCTATTGTCAATGCATGGTTGACAAGCAACATTGCGCCTGATATGAAAAAGAGTGTTGCAACAGCAATGGCTGTCTCTGCAAACAACTCAGCCGGCCTTGTTGGATCAAATATTTATAGAAAATCCGATGCACCAAGATATCGTAAGTGTGTTTCTTTTATGAACAAAGTTGGCTCATTATCCCTTTTTGTTAGTGAGAGGTCATATGATCAATTTAGGCTTCCTTGTCTTGTTTATTATTCTGACTATAGTTCAGAGATATTTACTGTATAGAAAGAATCAACTTAAAGAACAAGAAAAGATGAAACTAACAGAAGAACAGATTGAAGAGATGGAAGATAATGATGCACGAGTAGGGGATGAAGCACTTGATTTCGTCTATCGCCTTTAACGAATAAACTAAAGGATGATACGAATAAAGATATGATCAAGTGTCTTTTAATGTAATTTTTACGGCAGTTTTAAAAATTCGGTTTTTCTCTTCCCAAAGAATTATGAATAATGATAATGCGACAAAACTACCTTCAGAAATTATAAAATCTATTGCACTTTATCTAAACAAAGTAGACAGATTGAGCTGTTTAACTATTTGCAAAGCTTGGTACAAGACATTGATCAATCTGATTTATGAAGATGTCACTTTTAAGACATTAAAGTCATTTCGCATCTTTCTTCACACAATCACTCATCATTCAAACGTCTTGAGGCCTGGAAGAGCGGTACGAACGATCCAGATGAACATTGACAGTATGGATGAGTGTAACTTTGGAGAAAAAGAGATGGTCTTTACCGAATTTGAATTACTGGCAAGACATTGCCCCTTTGTGACCCAATTGACCTTTCGGTTTCCGCATTATTGGCGATTCCTGCACGAACTTGATCTGGATCATCATTGGCTTTATCTGAGTAAGCTTTCAGATTGTGATGGAAGTCGAAAGTCAAGAAAGACAATGGTTTCTTTGGGTCATCGACTGACGACATACGGTGTTGACACGAGCCTATCCCTTAGCAGCTATGGTATCACTCGAGAGCACATCCTTCAAGACATAAGCATGCTGCCCAGTCTAAAAGTTATTCGGTTGAAAAGCAAGTACTTTCACTTGTACATTCAAGATATTGTCCATATCTTTCGTGAGCATCCGCAGTTGGAGGAACTGAGTCTGTGGGTAAAGATGAAGAAAGCGCCAGACACAGACGACATCCCCACGTACAGTAACAAAGAGCAGCGCATACACACATTAGGTTGTTTGATTGATAACACACAGCATCCGTGGATCCCGTTTATCAAACGTAACTATAGTTACATCGACACATTGGCATTTCAAGTCGCTTACCAAAAGAATCAAGAAGGTATCGTACAGCCCATGAGCGATAGGACAAAGGCAGACATATTAGATGGCATCCTTGGCCTCTTTCATAACGAATACATGACATCGTCACAAGATACCCACAAACTTTCTGTCCGTCGACTGCACATTAATCTTGGTAAGGCTGGAGGACTCTTGCTTGCTATCTATCTGTCATCCATCATCTACATGACTTCAGCTGCTTATGTACACTTTACGATCAGTACATCACTCCATATCAACTTCATACATGACTTTTTTGAACATATGCCCATGGCCAACTCAGAAACAGAATTCTTGCCCTTGCAAAGTCAAGTGCACCACTCTTTTAACATCGTCCACCCATTTGATCCAATGGACAATAACCAAGGTCTAATCGAACATTTGAAACTCGCTACCGAATCACTTACTTACTATATCACCGAACTGACGATCAAAGAGACCAGGAAATATATGGCAACCTATTCACTCGGTTTTCAGTGCTTGGATACCATCCTCGAGCATTTCACATACTTGAAGACCTTGACCTTTATTCTATCTAATACATACCTGTTTGATGACAGTGACAGCAGCGGTAATAGTTTAGAAGAGATAGATGAAGTGACCTATGTGGGCGAAGTCACCTTAAGTCATCCAGACGCAAGCACACACATCAAGCACGATACGTTGACCTCTCTCATTGTCAAGGAAGGGAAAATGAATACTAAAGTCTTTTCTTATCTGTTCAACAAGTGCCCACACCTATCTAGTCTTAGTATAAGAAAATATGGATATGATGAGGAGTCTCTCTTGATTCTGGAGTGTCTTTGCTTGGAGAATAATGTAAACTTGGTTTATTTGTCATAATTTGGACATTTGTAAATAGCTTAATAAATATTCCCCCCTCCTTTCTTTCTTTCTTTCTTTATTTGACTCCCTAAATGTACTCCAAGAACAAAGTTAAGAATATCAAGGAGATGTAAAGGTCTATGAATCCTTTTTCAAACTGTAAACGAAAGAAAAGGAGAGAAGAGACAACAAAAAAACCTAGGATATGAGGTTAAATGTAGAGGAAGAATAGGATAGAACTAGAAAAAAAAAAAGGCCAGCTTAATCTATATTAAATCGTTATTTTTTTTTTTTGGCGCGCACATAACAATTGACATTTAAAAAAGGGAGACCATGGCGGTCCATTGATCCTGTGCATTAATTTATATACACACACACATACACACACGCATTTAACAAAAAACTTCAATAATCCCCCTTTCCTCCCTTTTCTCTCTCTCTTTAAACAAACATTCATACAGACGTGAGTTTGAGTGTCTAATTGAATAAAGTGTATATAAAATTACAAGATTAATAACAAACAATAATAATATAAAATTACAAAATTAATAGGGACGTGAATTCTGAAGATATTCTTGAATTCGCTTATCTGTGATCACCTTCTTGTTCAGTGGGTGCTCTATTGTCGATTCTGGTGTTCCTGAAGGTGGCATGTTCAAGATAGGCACATAACCCAGACTACTAGTAGATGACTTTCGATGCTCCTGTTGAGGAAAATAACTGTTGGAAGACGGTTCAGATGGTTGGTCATCAAAATTAGGAGTCATGCAGAATGAGTTTCTAGCGTTGGACGCGTCCGTAGGGTATTGGAAAGGGTGTGGTGACATGCTCGTTGGAGTCTTCATCGCGCCACCTCCGCCACCCATACTGAGCCGTGATGTTTGATATCGTTGTTCCCAGTCAGAGTATCCCTGAGAGAGTTTCCTTGGTTTATAACCACCAAAGGTCATGGTGGAATCCTGACTTTCCTTTCTAGGCTGTTGACGATGATTATACTTTTGATCATGACGTTTACTCATCCTATGCTGTTGCTGTTGTTGGTAATTTGCATTATTAGATGAACGTCTCTTTTGCTGCCTATGATAACCATGAGAGTTGTTTGGTGAATCTCGTCTACTGGATTTACTCGCAGACGCAGGTGGAGGAGACAATGATTTTTCTACAGGGCTGTAGTATCTCTTGGTCGGCTTTTTGTAATACTCTGCAGTGTCTGTAGAAGATGATCCTCTACTGCCGTTCTGATGGTGATACAAATTTCGTTTGTCCTCTTCCCAAATTATATTGTCTTGATCAAACATCGCAACGTCACGCCATACTGCTAATTCATCTTGGGATGAATAAGCTGTCGTAGTCTTGCTTGGGGTATAATCGGATGTCGTTGGGCTGTAATTTCTTTGGTGAGTTTGGGACATGAACGCTGGCTTCAGTTCCTCAGTTTCTTCTTCCTTTTCAGATATATTATCGTTGGCACTTTTTGTAAAGAACGCAGAAGCAATAGTCCAGAACAAGAGGCTGAAAAATAAAAGACCGAGGGCAACAGCAAATAGAATAGATTCAGCTTGAACAACGTGTCGAGCGCAGTACACTTTATTGCTGGTGTCTTGGCATGTTTCTTTGATCATTTGATAATAATGCTGATAAGAGGAACCAAACGTGTAAGCAACAAGTATAGATGTAGCCAAGATGAATCCAACAACAATTCGACGATACAAGTATTTTCCTCCTTTGTTTGAATAAAGTCCAAGTAAGAAGGCAACACCTCCAAATACGGTTGCTAAAAGAAGGGGTACGATACGACTTAATGAAGTAGGTGCAGTAATAGGGGCTGTAGCATTATTTTGAGTGGCCACTTGAAGAACAGTAGAGACGTCTAAACAAACGAAAGAAGAGAAAGAGAGCTGAGCGCATGATATCATGGTTATGTCATACTATCTTATATTACCAGGTTGATATCTTAGGTTTGTAGGTGAACAAGAACAGTTTAGAGCATAGATGTAACAATGTTTCCACAGACCAAATGATACTGAATCAGGTGTAGTCAAATTACTTGTGATATTTCTATAAAGGAATACTTGATGCATAGACATGGTACTTTTAAACGTACAATCGCTAATGGATTCATTGGTCTCGAGCCAACTTCCAAATCCAATGGCTAATATGGATAATGCTAATACTCCTATTCTAATAGCCGGTAAAAGGACATGCTCAACAAATGGACCATAAGGGGATTCACGCCTTATGGACATTTCTTGTTTTTCATAAAATAAAAAAAAGAAAAGAGAAAAAAAAAAAACAAGAAAAAAGGGAAAGAGTGATAATTATATTTTTTTTCCAGCTAAAATTTCAGGCAACCTCAGATTTCCTTTTTAGTCCTTTTACTCTCTTTCCAGATAAAAACCAGGTACAACGACGATACTGGTTATCTATTATAAAGCAGAGGATTTTTGTTTTGAGATTATTGATATTATCTTTTGAATAAGTTCTTATATGGGATATGTATTTTTAAACATTGTAATATTTGGCACGTCTTTTTATGTATAGTATTTGGGTCTTAAAAGCTTTCATGAACGACCGTTCAATTATTAAGATTTGTGACTTATAAGCCATAGCGTAGATCTTTGTGTATCAGATCAAGTGAATTTTCTCAAAAAACAAATAAAAAAAAATGAGAGAGCTAATAACATTCGGTAAGACGGCGAAAGTTTAGCTTCTTTAAAACTTTGATGAAGTGAAGAAGTAGTGATATCATAGTAGTTTATCATTAATCCCAATCACATACACAGGCTAAATCAAAACACGGCCAATGTCCTTCTGTACTGGCTATTCACCTTTGAACTCCTCTGAAAGTGACTACGTTTTTAAAGTGTCCCTTTTTTGTTATTATTTTGAACAACTTGTTCCTTTACCATGTTGAAACGAAGCCTATTCACGTCAAGTATTCAGTTTGCCAAAAAGAAAGTTGCTAAAAAAGAGATTGTTAAAGAAAAAGCAATCCTTGGTAGACCGTCCAACAATCTTCGAATGGGCATTGTTGGACTTCCTAATATTGGGTAAAAAAAAAAAAAAAAAAAAAAAAGAAAAGAGGAATGAGTTAAAGAAGACAGAGAGTTAATGTCAATATAGAAAGTCGTCCTTGTTTAATACACTGACAAACAGCAGCGTACCTGCAGAAAATTATCCGTTTTGTACGATTGACCCTTCAGAAGCACGAGTTCAGGTGCCTGATAGTCGATTTGATTGGCTTGTCAACCTATATCAACCCAAAAAAATAACACCTGCCCACGTAAAAAATGATGATACTATATTACGTATAGCAATAATGACACACACGAAATATCCATAGTTAACTGTAGTTGATATTGCTGGGCTTGTCAAAGGAGCCTCACAAGGCGCCGGATTAGGAAATGCGTTTTTATCGAATGTATCTTCTGTAGATGCTATATACCACCTTGTGCGAGCATTCGATAATGAGAATATTACTCACGTGGAAGATACGGTCAATCCTGTGAGAGACTTGGAAATTATTCAAAATGAATTGAGAATAAAGGATGAGGAAACACTCGAGCGTCAGATAATGGAATTGACAAGACAAGCAAGTCGAGAGCCAACAAAGAAGACAACGATAGGACTCTCAAAGCGAGATGAATTGAATATTATAGAAAAGGTGGCTGAATTTATGGCAAAGGGCAAAGATGTCCGAAAGGGAGAGTGGACTGTGCCTGAAGTGAATGTGATCAATACGTTGCATTTACTCACAGCTAAACCCATGATTTATCTCTGTAATGTAAGTGAAGAAGAATATATAGCCAATGAAGGCTACAAGTGGTAAATGACAAGTGATGACAACAACAACAATAATAATAATAATAGTAGTAATCATAAATTATAGGTTACCTGAAATAAACAACTGGGTTGAACACAATAATCCTGGTGATCTCATCATCCCATTATCGGTTCCACTGGAAGCCAAGATAGGCACAATGTCAAATCCGTCGGTTGAATCACAGTTACCCAAAGTTATCTTGGCAGGATATAAAGCGCTTGACTTGATCCATTATTTTACTTGTGGACCACAAGAAGTGAGAGCATGGACAGTGAGAGTAAGTCAGTCTTTGACAAGATGAGCATGAGTCCTTATTTTCTTGTAGAATAACTCAAAGGCTCCTCAAGCAGCGGGTGTTATTCAGTAACTTTAATACATACACACATTACAATATCACTTATCACTTTTTTTTTTTTGCTTAGTTCTGATTTTGAAAGAGGATTCATTTCTGCTGATATCATGAAAATAGATGATTTACAACATTATGGCTCTGAGAATGCAGTCAAGGCAGCAGGTAAATATCTTCAAAAAGGAAAAGATTATATAATGGAAGATGGAGATATTGCTTATTTCAAAGTAAGTAAATAATAATAATAATAATAATAATAATAATAACAATAATAATTTGATGTTTGTCTAGTTTAATGGTAAGCCCACATAAGCAAGTAAATAATGTACATAAGCTCATCTGTGTATTTTAGTGACAAACAACAAAAAGAAGTGATATAAATAAATATAAATGTGACGTACAGTTGTTCCACCAATACGCACGTATCAACATTTACATCCTTTCTCTCTCTCTCTCTTGCACACAGCCTTCTATATTCTTTTTTTTTTTTTTTAAACTCACACATGCACATACATCTCATATAGAGTGGGCATAGTTTTTTTTTTATTATTATTTCTCTCTCTCTCTCTCTTTTATATATTATTTTTAATATTATTATTTAAAATGTTACAGGAATATCCGACACAAGTACAACCTCGTTCTTCTTCTACAAGAGACACTCAAGACCAAGATGGCGATTCATCTAATAAATTAGATGCTGAGGCTGGTCGTATTCTTATTGACTTGGCTAACCAGGACACTAGCTTACGTAACTCGAATGGTAATAATAATAATAATACTATAGAATTTATCTTAAAGTTTACTTTTTATTATACAACTATGTGTGTGTATGTGTATGTGAATAATAGATAAATCGACCAGTAAAGGTTAGATAATGACTATATAGAATAAAATGTGTCATTAACCCAGAAAAAAAAAAAGGAGACGTCGGGA
>JAMYHX010000834.1:0-10648 GCA_025529335.1 Rhizopus sp. PT2906 | reverse complement strand
GGTCCAAGGGAACAAGCTAATGTTTAATGATCAACTAGTAATACGATTAAACAATCTTTTTATTAAACCCAAGTGGGTACGTAGTATTTTTATACTCGAATTGTCCGGGCAAGTTCAACAAAGTGTGGTATATAATGTGGTGGGGAATGGATGGGTACTGGTGGTGGAGAGGGAAGGCATACAATCTAATGGGGAAGGGGGATAAACCACACATTATAATTGGTAGGCTAAGACTTGGTGGTGTTTAAGGTTCATGCTTATTTCAACCCGGACGGGTACCGTAATTATTCATAGCTTGTTTATTTCCAACGACCAACAACCGAGAACCACAGAAAGCGGCATTAAAATCATCAAGAGCAAGTTACTTGAAGCGGCTTTGTGGGATTCGAATACAGGGTCTTGGCTTCAAATAATATTTTGTAATACGAAACTATGCAATGTTTTGATTAAATCAGTAAATAATCTTTTAATAGCATTCTATGTGCTTGTGATCTAAAATATTAACCAAATAAGAAAGGAAGCAAACCTAATAAAAGTTTTTGAACATCTGATTCCATTGTAGCTGCTCCAGCAATTAAAATATTATGTGATTCAGCCTTGGATTTGTTCCATAACGGTAATACATCCACACACTTGATTTTCAGTATTGTGATAAGTAGCTTTACGTCGGAAGCATAAAAATACGACAAGATGGAATAAGGCCTCTTGTAGTCATTTATAAACAAACAAAGAAAGAGAATCATAGGAAAAAGGAAGTTAATCTTTATAAAGAATAAATGTTGTCAATCAATTGTATATTAGATATGTCTCGTCATCAACTACGACGGACTACAGATGCTATGAATCAGTGTTGTGGGTTTAATACCGAGTATTGTGTAAACATATTGATTATGTTACGTCAAAGGGTGTAATCTTTTTTGATATAAGCGTAGAAACAGAGGCCCTGATGGCAAGAGTCAGTGACGCTTCTAATAGCCTGAAGCTGAGTGACTTCAAAGGCTTTGTTTAGCATTCACATAAATGCTTGGACAAGTGCCGTAATAAGCAGAGCCTTTGAAAAGCTTGCAAAGTAACTTTTTTGATGACCCTCGTTTTTTTTTCTTTAGCAATCTCAAACACAATTCACCACATTTTCGATGATGCTGCCTCTCTTTTTCTTTTATCAGATACACATTGATCTGGCTTCTGATCATATTGTCGCGCTTGAGACCACCACTATGTAATAGTCCGGGGTAACAATGAACATTTTTATTGATATGAATCTTCAGATAATTATGTATGTGGGGGGAATAGGGGCTGTGGCTATCACTAACTATCAAACTATCATACACGCTATGGTTGATATGTTTATTATCACTACTCAAAACGTAATGCACAAAGGCGGTGCCGATCTTTGCTGGAATCAACCAAAGAGTAGACGGTGGGGTGAGTGGGACGACGCTTTGTTTCTCAAAATTCTTCTTCATTCAAAGGTCACACAACCCCCAGAATGTTTCCGTCACTATCAGCAGAGTGCGTATGTTCTTCAAATTAACAAATGATGCCAATTCTTCCAAGGAGCGTGGAAATGTGAGCTGGCCAATTTCTTATACAAGACACATTCCATCATGTTGCAGGCGTGTCAAGAAAAAAGTAATATTATATCCGTTGATTTGGAAAGCCAACGCGGCTTGCAGCTTGTTAACATCAACAGTATCCTTAGCAAAAACTGCTAAACGCAGAAGATCATGACATAAAGCATGTTTATCGGTAGAGGCGCGTGCCAACTTCACCTCGCCAAATTCAAGGCTTGGTCCAAAATCACGCTGGCATAACCTTGAAATCGTGGCACCAGGGCGCATCTCTCTAGTTTCATCAGCTGTGATGTTAATGCACCACTGAATATCTGCAGCCATACATGCTGCTTCTTTTTTGGTGGGTCGTTTGCGGACGGAGAAGTTGCAAATTGCTTCGATTTATCTCGCATTAACAAAAAGGTGGATGTGAATAAGCAAACAATCGAAGGAAAACCATGAGAACTTGTTGTATTTAGCTTTAGTTGTAATTGAAAAAGCCATTAAGTCGACGACATGCGAATTAATGGCTTTTTTTCAATAGCAAAGCTGAATACAACAGAGAGTCAGACGACGATCGTACACAACTACTTGAGAACATGGTGACGCTGCTGCGATCTCGTTCTACGGTTGACCACGTATTCATATCGCCATCCTGCCGGGCTTTAGTGCCATTTGCTGATTGGGATAATAATAAATCTGTAGCAGTGAAGGATACAGATGGAACGATGTCAGGTATGGTATCCGCCTGTTATGCTCTATTGACCTCATTTTTTTTCTTTTTATTAGAAATGATTGACTTCTTGAATAAGACGGATAAAAATGATATTCTTGTAACGATTGACTATGCTGGTCTGACAACCGATCCGGACGACATGTTTCAGTTTGTCAGGTATACTTTAGGAGTAATGATGTATAATAGCGTTATTTGAAGCTTATTGACTTGTTCCTCAGAAATCACAAAATCATCGACCAGATCTTCGTAGACAGGCTGCCAACATCTCACAAAGCAGAACGCTACACACGCCAGCAGCTACTTGAGGATGAGAGCTGCAGGCAGAAGTTTGATTGTAGGTCAAGGCCGGTGAAAAGATCGTTACAATAAAAATTCATTTGCCAATCCTGCTATTGTTTTCTCTTTTATGCATATACTAGAAATAAACTATGGATCTCTTAAACCTCTTTAATGAGTTATTCCCCACGATGACTGAGCATTTAATAAGAGGATGTATAGCAAATTTTATGTTACCAAAATATACCGCTTATTATTGAACTGATATTTAATCCTTTTCTCATCGAGCTGTCTATAAGCTGGCTCTGTATCGTCAACGTCAACAATGAGTCTTTATCTTGTACAAGAGTCTCATAAGCATTGATTCTAATATTGAAAGATCAGTTCGAATTTTGCTCTGATCACATAGTATGAAGAGATCCTTTTGTTAATTTTATGCAAAATGAATCAACGGATTTGATTCTCTTTCAGACGTGCTTGAGTATTTTTGTAGCACAAGTCGGTAGCAACACAGACTTCGAAGAAAAGTGAAAAATGATTTCAAGATAAATTGTCTCAACATCAACTTTTGAACGGTTTAAGAGCTGCAAAATGAACTATACACTGCATCTGAAGGCATTGTGCTGGTATTTTAAATCACAGACATCAAGCATTGAAGAAAAATGTATGTCTCTATAGATAAAACATTGTCTATTGTCAGCTGCTTTTCACAGCTGATAAAAATATATTCAGCAGTAAGAGTATCGCAGATCCGGATTCATTAAGCACAGTTTTCCTGATTTAGAAAAGTAAAAATAGCACTAACCCTTTACTTCCTATAAATATCTCTCCCTTCATTTCCTTTTTTTGTTAAACAATTACCGTCTTACCATCAATAAAGGTACGTTAAAGCAAAGCTTAATCTTTAAATTCATAAAAAGGAAAACGTATAAGGAAAACAATCGCCCTTTTAGTAGTAAGAATAATGAAGGGAGAGAATTAGATGTCTCCTCTTTTTATATTATACAAAGAACTTGAGGTGTAACAAATGAGCGGTTTTAAATAACGAAAAAATGGGGTCTCTTTATTTTTTCTTTCTTTCTTTTTCTTTATTGCCCTTTATGCCAAACTATTTTAACTCTTCACATAGCTTTCTAAGTGACGAAGAGGGAGAAAATGAACATCCAAATAATAAAGAATCAACACCGGATGCGACCTTTAATGTATATGAAATAGATAGTACTGCAATAACAAAAAAACCAATTTGAATGTCCTTTTAACACTCTATCTTCAGACATGTTCACTTTTAGCAAACAAAAATTCAATATATCTCGTCTTGCTCACCATTCTAGAGGCAACGATCGTTATTGTACTTGAATCAGTCTTGTTGTCTCGATTCAATCAAAGGTTATATATATGCAGCAGTAGATAGACATAGCTCACTTATAGATCTATATAGTCTTGCAGAACAATCGAGTGATGTGGGCTTACAAAAAGGAATACCCGTTTATCTAAGCATATTCATCTTTTCACTTGTCTTTCAAGTTGGCTTAGCTTGGGATGCAGTAAGGCACATTATTTAGAGTGTCTCCTTTTTTAATCTATTCTTTAGGTCCGCAACAAAAACATGATCCAAATCATTGCCTTTATTTTATTTAACCTTTGCTGTTTTGCTTATGCCGTATTTCAATTTAAGCAAATAGCAGAAGCCCTCAAATACGTCTTTCCTACTCAATTAGAAAAAGTCACCAATCTACAAAAGATCATCTTTGCTGCACCTGTTGTCATTGGCGTCTGTCAACTCGCCTATTTTTATCTCGGTGCTCGTCTGTATCTCGAGTTTGGGTGAGTTTTGTCTTTGTTTAAGGGGATAAAAATAATAACAATGATGATAGATGGAGAATATACAAGAAAATCGGTGCAGATCCGGATATTAGGAGTAAGTATTGACACAAGAAAAAGGAAACAATAGAAACGGGCTTAGCATTTTTATATTAGACATGTATCGATGGTACCAGATCTTCTTGACCATTCTAAAGCTTGACATCTTCTTTTTCTTGGGCTTCTCTATTCAATTCCTTGTCCTTGTCCTTCAGCGAGGTGATGCCGAATACCCATTGACCATTGTTGCCTTACCAGGGACCTGTCTAGCTCTCGTATTAGCTGTGTATGCCGTAAGTCTTTGATATCTTGTTTTGTTGATCGTCTTGTCAACCTTTTTCATAGGTCCGTCATGAGTCAAGGCAACTGATGACTCTATTCTTTATCGGACTGGCCGCTGGTGTTGCTTACTTCATATTCAAGATTTGTCGTATCTATGACCCTTCTCAGGCGCAAAAGTATCGATATGTCAATGAAGTGCTCACCTTTTTCGGTAAAGTGTACACATAACATACAACATTCAATATTCATCTTTTCATTTGGCACCCTAGCTGGTGTGACTTTATTTTTGCTTATCCTCACCAGCCTTAACGCTGCAATCTGTTGGCACAATTTTGATAAAGGCCTCAAAGGACACTGTAAGTGTTTTAGGTTATTGAAAAAATAAGTAAGCTCATGTCTTGTTAGTGCTTAGAGGCCTAGATCCCCTTCATTCGTCTACGGAAGAGAATGGTGGCCGTACGCTGTCGCTTGACTAGATAAAGGATGAAATAAATGTTATTTATTGAGTTTTTACCATTTTGTTATTATAAAATGATCATCTTTTGTGTCCCTTATAATTCTGCAGCAGTGTACCTGTCATATCTTGTTTCCCTGTTATTCATTGCATAAAGTATCTCAAACTGGTTTTAATGCATCGGTATGCATTGCATATTCTTTTCTTAAAAATGACTGCAGTAAAAACCATGTATCCTTAGCAAACATGCATAAGAATTACTTGGCTTGAAATGATGTAGTTGCCATGACTATTTGACAGAATATTTAATTTCAGCCACTGATGTAAGCCAAGATAAAAAAAAGAAAGTGACTATTTAAAAGTGTGGCTGTAAGAAAAGAACAGAGCCCACTATTAGTTATTACACTAAGAAGCATGAACAACTGTACGTTGATTGATAACTCAGAGTTGTCGAGTAACATGGAATGAATTCTGTGGCCGACTTGCATTCGGTGAATACACAAAAGCAATCTCGAAAATCAGCCGTATCCGCAAGAATCGAACGCTGAAGCCCATGTTCTCAACTTCAGAAGGCCCACAACACGCTGCTGAAGCGATGACAACCCACTTGTAAGCAGTGTTTTCAAATGATCAACATACTGAAGATCAATTTGCTGATATCGTTACACCCGCTTTACCGTTTACAGCAGACTGTCCGATCACAACCGACGACATAGCTTCTGCTATTCATTCTCTACCTGTTAAAAAGGTTCCAGCTGTAGATCATTTACGTATTGAAACGCTAAAACCTATCCAGCACTTACTGAAACCGATCCTTCTCCTTCTGTTTCGAATGTGTTGGGTCTGATCCTATGTCCCTCAGCCTTGGCGCATCACCCAAGTCGTACCAATATATAAGGCTCCCTGTTAGATCCAGGTAATTAGCGTCCCATTAATCTATACTCTTTATATCTTTCTAAGCCGCGCATCGTGGTACACAAATGTCAGATTATAGTCTTACAGAAGCACAAATCATTGAGTAGACGAAAATGGCCAAAAGTTTTGTAATTTTATTGTCCCAACTGAATACTGTCCTAGAATTGATTTGATCAGCAAGGCCGTTTTAACTGATGTACGAATCGTTAACGTCATAACTACAACAGTCGTTAAAGCAGAAAAAGATTCATATGTTGTTGAACCTCTAGGATTTATGCATCAGAATTTTGGTGCTGTCCTGTATACTCTTTATAGTCTTGAAACTGATTTGCCTCCTATAGTCATAAATACTATTGAGACCTTTGAAGAAAAGAAATTTAATCAAACCATTCAACAATGCACCAACATTTTTGAACAATATAACACTCTTCCTATTTGTGTGATCATCGTTGTCCAGCAACTTGATGAAAAAATTATTGAACAAAGCTCGCAGCACCACGATCTCCCACTTCTTAGAGAAATAACGTGTGCATTTTGGGCAAAGCAGTGTATATTAATGTCATCAAAGGATATTAAGCTCAACAAGAGTGAAGTAAGACACCATCCATTATTGGATATTATAATTACTATTACGAGTAATGAGAAAGTTATCTTATGTAACGATAGCTTATAATAAAACAGTTTATTTGAATTTTCTATTATAATGGTAGCGTAAACTCTCACTGTTGTTGAATTGCTTGATTGAGCTTATGTTTTCAAGATGGCCTTGTTCAAAGCATTTCTTCCAATTGGTCCTATCTGTTTTTCCACTTTTGAAACGTTGAACAAATTCGTATAGCTCTGTATTAAGCTCTTTGTTGTCAGGCTCTAGAGCGCTTGCGGGCCTTTTTTGTTCAGATAAACTGAAGGAGGGGTTTCTTCAACTGGAGTTGTTTCAATGGCGTTACAGTATTTCCTTCTCTGTCGCTGTAAAAACGACAAAGTGTCGTCCACATAGCTCAATGCTTTTTTGTTTGAAACTTTGTCTCCTTGTTCCAGACATTTTTTTACTTTTTGTAACTGGATTTCACTGATATCACAAATGTTTTTTACGGCCTCCAGTTTTTCGGTTTCTTCTCCCATTATCTGATCAAGATTTCCCTGAGCAATTGTATAAAGTAATTTTATCAAAGAGTCATTCTTTCCATAATCCAAAGTATTAATAGAGATTGAGAGCAGAGAAAATGACCAACCGCTTGCTAAGGATGCAATGTTTCTTCTTGTTGATTTGCCTGTAATGTCGAGGAAGTCAGCAGCAAACAACGCTCAGCCCATCCAATGCTTTGTATCTGTCTGGCAAAGGGGAAGTCACTATCTTCAGACTTGCTTATTAAAAACACCGTAGCATTTGCAGTGCCAAATATTACAATTATAGGGAGTCTGTTGTAGCGCTCAAATGTGAGGGTACAGTACTGAATGGCGCGTGTCAAAAACTTTTCATCGACTTTATTTTGCACCTCCACCAATATTGGAGGAAACGAACTTAAGGGATTAGAAGGAGCATAAAGAACATCGCATTTTTTTCCGGTTATGAATTCTGTAGGCACCGAAACGTAGCTGTCTTCTGCCGCTTCTGGCACGAGAGCTTTTGATAGCGCGATTATTACTTGTGTGTCAGTTAGTACCAGTTTACTAATTAAGTCAGTTCCTGGCCTGTGATTATAGGGGAGGATGCTGTCAGTTGTGTCTAAACAATTTCATGTAAGAGAGTGTTTGTTTTTATAACATACTTTCTTATTTTTACCAGTGTTGAAATAATCAGTTTTTTTTTTTTGAAAAGTAAAATGAAGAAAAAGCGTATCGTATCGTACAATTTGAAATAAAGTGTGGCACGAAAGAGCCTTTACCACCTCATCGGAACCTGGAACGGAGGCAACAATGATTGGGATAAGTATGACTTCCAATGAATAACTAATATAATACCAGTATTGTTTTGTTCATCAATGGTATAATAAGAATGATTTATTTCTTTTGTTTTTTAGAGATACGAGAGAGGACAACATTATCATTTGATAACCAATTTACTGGTGGATTTGAAACTTGGCGTTTTAAACTGCTGAAGCTATAGAGCGCAGCAGTTTCAATCTTGGTGGCAGTTTCTACGGCAACCCCCTTCAAACATAACAAGTGTGTAATCACGTTTGGTAGAAGCGAAATTTGATCCAGGTTCTTGAATAATTTAATTTTGGATGCATTCGTTAGTCTGTAAAGTTTTGGAGCGGGGAGATCCATAACATATGTTTGTACATTTTCACCTTCGCAGAGAACACCACAAACTTTAGGCTTTGTAACTCCTTTGACAACCAAAGTGTTCAAAGTCTCCTTCATCTGTTTTGCAAGTTTTACTAAATCTGATTCAATATACGAGTTTTGCTCTGTGGGCTTAAATTCAGCAACTAAAATAGTATATCTGGAGCTGCCAGAGAGGTTGAATACTAAGAAGTCCGGCTTGGATTCATTGCGGTTGTTCTTAATTAGCTGACCATTAGCCCATTTCATTTTTAGAAGAGGATCCGAAGCAAAGACAGAAGATAATAATGGCGAAAGGTAATAATGAACATAGCTGTCTTCATTTGAATCATCAGGTGGCCCGTTGATCAGAACTGGAAGGATTTGTGCCAGAACATGGACGGTATGTATATCCAAAAGATTCTTTGACTCACAAGCTTTAGTGAGTAATTCGATACATAATGTTATAGAGGAGATCCAGTCAACAGGAGGAGATACCTCAATCTTCATACACCAGTCATAGCAATTCAGTCCTTTTGCGGGAAGATAAACATCAAATGATAAAATTGGTTTGAGCAAAGTATGGACTTTAGATGAGAAATACTTGCTAACAGAGGATGCAAAGTCTCTATCAAATTTGTAAATATTATTCAGGACGAGGAGGCGAATATCAGACAACTGTGCTGGATCCCTGCGTTTGGCCAATTCCAAAATTACATTCTTTAAAGCAGAGCATAAATCAGAGATACAAGTATTATCCACCATCCATTCTGACTCATCTGAGGTATTTTCAAATTCGTCTGCGTTTTCCTCTTCTTCCTCTTCATCTGAATTTGCAAATGTAAAATTGTACTCGCAAGTACGATGGGGATGATGGTCGATTGACAAATCTGATGGAATTTTGTCCTCCTCTTCATATGGATTTACTAAGTTTGGTGTAGAATCGGAGCCTCCTTCTGTTCCTTGGTACTTTGAGGTTTCACTGTTGTCATCATCAGACCTTTTTACACTGCAAATAATTGCGCGTTTTACTCGAGTTTCATCCCTGTGTAAACTAGAAATTTACCTACCTATTTTTTAAATGTGAATAACTTTATGAAATATAACGTTTTTTTCATGAGATTCTAAGGATATTCTATCTATTGATTATATTTTGTTTTTTGTTTTTTTTTAAAGCATGCTTTTATATGTACATTAATACAATATTGAATTGAACGGCACATAAATCTCTTGGTGACCGAGTGTTGAAATTCAATGATGACCGGAGGTAATGACTGTGTGGCAGATGACTGAGGGATATAAAGTACGTCGCATTCAGCACTATCAGTGAAAGTTGTATTTGTACTAGCATAAGTCCCTTCATTTACTCCCAATAAACTAGCAGCTATCATATCTACTGTTGACTGGTGTCTGGCTATTAACTTGCTGACTCGGTCTTCTCCAGGTTTGTGGAAGCAAGGTAATTTGAATAAAATAAGATCGTCAGGAGCTAATAGAAAGAGAAAAACTACATGCACCAGAAAATGCACCAGAAATTAGGCCAATACTACGGGCGCTACCTCTACACATTACCTATGATGCCACCCAACAAAACGTTTCAACCATCTTGGTTTGTTTCTTTTCAAGAACAAGAAAGAAATAAAAAGAAATGTTATTATTTATTTATGTTGTCAGATGCTATCAATAAAGATGCAAGAACACGTGTAATCATGATAACATCGTATTTTATACCAGAGTGAACTGGACAAGCCTTAGATTAGGCAGAGGTATTAGTAATGTGAAGTTGTATAGTGACAACATAGGTAACGCCCCAAGGAAGGGCCCGTAGTATTAGCCTATTCTCTTGTGCATTTTCTGGTGCATGTAGTGTTGACCACAATACATATAGCTGGTATTCAAAACCCATTATTTGTACAAATGGTACAAGTGTTGTTGATGTGAGAAGACTTGAGAGAAGAAGATTATTAAGATGGTACGTGGTAATGAGAACTTATTTGAGCTTGTCATGGTAGAGTTTGCTTGTTGTTGCCTTTTTGGCAAACTCGCCAACGCTTAAGTCAGCTCTTTTTGTATTCAAGGAGTATAAGACACGAAGGCCTATTTTCAGAGTGGTCTTTTCTTTTTTCTTGGCCTTGAGAGGCTATGTATCACCCTTAAACAAAATAAACTCTATCAGCTAATGGCTATACACTCTTTCCAGAAAGTAAATTCGCCTGTGATCGAAAACAAATACACCCATGATGAGAACAAAATTCATGTTACATGAAATGTAAATTCGTCGTCGCCAAGAATATTTTCGTAATA
>JAMYHX010000833.1:0-10663 GCA_025529335.1 Rhizopus sp. PT2906 | reverse complement strand
TACTTTTGATCCCAAAAAGAAAAAGAAGAAGAGAAGTCAAGATCAGACTATTTAAACAGAGTCTCTAACAACTTTTTCAATTACGTGTTATTCGTAAGTGTTGACCACATTTGTTTTATGTATTATTAAATGCAGTCTTTTAAACAATAAAGCAGACATATAGAAATTTAACTATAGTGTTAATTGTTATTGATCTTGCAATGTGTGCGAATAACTTCTGAACCCTCTACATTACACCAACCATTTTAAATGTTTGGCTATTTAAACAACGAATAACTGTAAATATGATATAAAGCATATCGGATGATAGTTCTTTACGGCATATAGAAAAGTATTTCTTATCAAATGCTTGTCATCTCAATAGATGATCATTATTCTCTAGTAATCAAGTCGTAAGGTCGTAAAAGGCTCCACACATAAGTGCTTGTTTACTTCTGGTGTATTTTATGTTATGTGTATCATTTTGCCCTATATCAAGGTTCCTTGAAATAATTTGTAACTTGAAGCCCAAGGTAAGCAAAAAATAATACGATATGTTTCAAGAATGAAGCAATGTCAGCCATTTTTAGAAAGCTAAACAATATTTAATTTCCGAGTGATTTCTTTATCTTTTAAAACCATAAAAAGAGAAATCAAATGGATATGTTGCTTGCAGTTTCTAAAATTTGAAAAAGGTTATTCATGAATGATCAACATTGATTGGCCCTCTGTTACGTGAACCATACCATATAAGCCATTAGCTTCATATACAAAATTTACCCCTGAGTGGCGCTGCTGTCAATATAATCACCGCATGGTGAGCCAATTGTGACATTGACATCCACTTGGTTAGTTCAATCATAGATGAGAACTCTATGGAGATGGTTTATTTTAGCACAGGGCCGTAGGACCCGTTTTTTTCTACCACTTTCCAAATCTAGAAGTGGACATTGAAATCGACTTTTTTATTGCGTCATTGCAATACTGATAACAGTAGAACAGGTACTGGTTGTCATTGTAAATAATAGTAAAAACCAAAAAAAAGTACAAGATACCTCTGATAACTTGATGTAAACATTGGGATATGATATATTATCATGTCAATAACAAGAGAAGTACAAGATAATTCATGACGACATCATGTTGTAACATTTAATCTGATATGAACCACCTTTTTAGTTTTGGGAAATATAAGGAAAATTTTATAATAATATACTTACACATACTTATTTGCCAATCAAAAAGAGACAATACTGCCTATGATTCAAGCCCAAGACAGACGAAGAAAGAAGAAAGAGAGAGAGAGAGACCCATCCCAATTGTAACCCAACAATAAGGAAAAAGAGAATTAATGCATATAGAAAATTCGAATCCCGAGTTTTTCTTTTTTTTTCCATAAAACATCAACAAATAACATAGTTTTTATTTTTTTTTCTTTTCTTTCTTCTTTTTTTTCCTATTCTTTAATTCCTTTATAATATAACGCGTAATAATAAAATGCCTTCATTAACAGCTGAAAAGGTAGCAGACTATTTGCCCTTGTCAGGCAAGATGCCCCATATTTCAGGACGCATTATCAATGTCACGCATCAAATCCCTTATCATATATCAAGATCTGCTCCTACTATGGTTGCTGATGAACAACAGCCAGTGTCTGTTAATGAAGATGGCGATGTTGCCGCTGCTCCTGTATCTAAACTTGCTCGCCATCATCGTCGTGGTCGTACCTTACGCGCGAAGTTCCATGCTGCCGAGTGGACCATCACTCAGAGCAGAGGTCATCTTGCTTTACATGCTGGTCTCCAAAGCTTACGTGATGAATATGAAACATTGCATATCGGCTGGACTGGTCCAATCAAGGATAAGATGAAAAAATCTCCTCTTCAGGCTGAGGAACTAACAGATCAAGATAAAGCCAAGCTGGAATCTCTCTTGATGGAAAAAGGCCGTATTGTTCCCATCTTTTTGGATAGCAAGTCTCGTGGTCATTATGAAGGCTACTGTAAAGAAGGTAAGAATATATTGGATGAAACCGGAATAATTTTGACAACTAAAACAAATTTATAGTCCTCTGGCCCTTATTTCACTATTTGACTTGGTCAAATGACTCAGATGGTATGGCTGAAAAGCAGTACTGGCAAGACTACGTTGCTGTCAACCAACAATTTGCTCAGACGATTGCTTCTCATTACCGTCCTGGTGACATAAGTAAGTATTGTGTGTGTGTGTGTGTTAAGGCTTGTAAAACTTAAAAAGTATATAGTCTTTATCAATGATTATCATTTACTACTTGTTCCTGAGATGCTACGTGAAATCATTCCTGATGCCTCCATTGGTCTTTTTCTTCATGCTCCTTTCCCAAGCTCTGAAATCTTTCGATGTCTGACAAGTAAGTTGTAAAATAAAACAAACAAGAACAAAATATATAACTCTTATTAGCCCGCAAGGAAATTCTTAGTGGATTCTTGGGTGCTAACCTTGTCGGATTCCAAACCTACTCTTATGCTCGTCACTTTATCGGTTCATGTACTCGTGTTCTTGGTTGTGAATCAACACAAACAGGCGTCAATTGCAATGGACATATCGTCTCAGTAGGCACATTCCCCATTGGCGTTGATGCTAAACGTGTAGACCAGTTCCGTCAAGAACCCGGTGTGGCTGCCAAAATCAACGCGATCCGAGCGATGTATACTGGAAAGAAAATCATCATTGGCCGTGATAAGCTTGACTCAACAAAGGGTGTCGTTCAAAAATTGCATGCATTCGAAAAGTTCTTGCGTGATTATCCCGAATGGCGAAAGGAAGTCGTTCTCATTCAGGTGACAACACCTACCTTTGGCGATAATTCCAAATTGGAAACAAAGGTATCTGAACTCGTCAGTCATATCAACAGCATGTATGGTTCTCTTGAATTTACGCCTGTTCATCACTATTACCAAGATATTGATCGAGATGAATACTATGCCTTGTTGTCCGTTGCTGACGTCGGATTGATCACAAGCTTAAGAGACGGTATGAACACAACGTCACTAGAGTACATCATTTGCCAACAAGAACAGCATGGTCCTCTCATCTTGTCCGAGTTTACTGGTACTGCTGGCTCACTTAGCGCTGCCTTGATCGTAAACCCATTCGATAGTGCCGGTGTTGCCAAAGCTCTGAATGAAGCATTGACGATGAGCGCAGAAGATAAAGCCACGCGTCATGGTCAATTGTACAATTATGTCTTGGAACACTCTGCCGCCTATTGGGCCAAGTCATTCATCAAGCAATTGGTCGAAAGCACACAAAAGTTCAGTCTACAGTCTCAGGCTACACCTGCGCTGGACGTATCGAAATTCACAAGGGATTACAAGGCTGCAAAGAAGCGTTTGATGTTCTTTGACTATGATGGTACTCTGACACCTATCGTCTCAGTACCCACTGACGCCAAGCCTTCGAAAGAAATGTTACAATACCTTCAAGAGCTCTGCAATGATCCTCGTAATGATGTATGGATTGTTTCTGGTAGAGACCAAGCCTGTTTGGAAGATTGGTTGGGTGGTATCAAGAACCTCGGTCTAAGCGCAGAGCATGGCTGCTTCTGGAAAGCGGCTGGTTCAGAACAGTGGACGAATGTGCTAGAAGATATCGACATGAGCTGGAAGAAGGATGTGACGGAGATCTTTGATTATTACACGGAACGTACAGAAGGTAGTTTTGTCGAACACAAAAAGTCCTCCATCACATGGCATTACCGTATGGCAGATGAAGAATACGGTGAGTTCCAAGCCAAGGAATGTCAGAATCATTTAGAAAACTCTGTTGTTTCCAAGATGCCAGTTGAGATCCTTGTTGGTAAAAAGAACTTGGAAGTACGTCCGATGATGATCAATAAGGGAGAAGTAGTCAAGCGTATCATGGCCTTATCACCAGATGCTGATTTCATTGTCTGTGCTGGTGATGACAAGACAGATGAAGACATGTTCCGAACCCTCTCTGCTACTTACTTTGCTCGTTATCAAGAACAAGTAAACAAGGGAGACACTGATACCACATGGGCATCTGCTAAATCTTCGTTATATTCTATTACGATTGGTCCACCCAAGAAGAAAAGTATGGCTAACTGGCAAGTAGAATCACCCTCAGAGATTATTCATCTTTTAGGTACTATGGCCAAATTAGATAAAGAACAATAGATAAACACTTTATGTCTTTTTTATCATTCAAAAAGACAACATATAATAATATATGAAATGAGCGTAATATTTTTGTGAAAAGATAAATGTGGTCAAGACTTTATACAAAATAAAAAGTTGTTAGAGACTCTGTTTAAATAGTCTGATCTTGACTTCTCTTCTTCTTTTTCTTTTTGGGATCAAAAGTAAGACCAGCTATTCGTCAGCCAACCACAAGGTATGTTATATACTTTGCTCTTGTAAGAAACTGACATGTAGGATTATAGAGCATAAAATCGAACCAGTACCGGTGCTAGCTGGGGGGTAGTTTGGCTCTTACCAAACCTTGGTCCCATCCGCTCTCTTTCCCTTCTTTCCTTGCCCGGGGCCAGTTATCGCCAGCCTAACCCATGATGCACTTTGAATAAGATACCAATGATCTTTTTATAAGTTTACACATTTTTCTTTTTTCTTTTTTCTCTTATAAATCCTCTTCTTTATAATGTAAGTGTTTAATATCAATGTAAATAACTGATTTACTAATCATTTCTTTATTCATCCTTTTGCTTCTGATGGGCTCTCTTTTTTATTATTTGTTGTCTCATTTGTTGTCTGAAATTATCATCAATATGCGAATAATTTGTGAGTAAAGTGTACACTATATTTTTCGCTCTTTTTCTCTTTTTTATTTATTGGCTTTCATCCACAGGATCATCAAATTGATGTCCATTCATCTTGGGTGGTTGTTCAAATACGGATTCCAAGTGTCTTAAAGCCGCCTGTTGTACTTCATTCAATTCGGCTTCATCACTTGGAGCATAAAACTCTTGATCACTTTCCTCTTGTTCTTCCATAAACTCCTTATCTGGATGAAGTGCTGCACATTCTGACATGGCTAAGTAAATACCTTCCACTATATAACAATGGATGTTTATAAGAGAGTTTCTTTTGTTTTTTGACTTTCTTACATGCACCACTATCGCGTGGAATTAAACGAAGTTCAGTCACGGTTTCTTGTCGATCATAATCGTCTTCGGGTAATTGTTGGTTAGGAAAGAAGATTCCAGAATCGAGTTGACAATAAATGTTGGGTTGACCGTCTTGTCTTGAGATAGCATGAATGATGATGTCTGGATATTCTACAGCAATACCTGACTTGGAAGCTTCTGAATAAAAGTAAAATTGTCTATATGAAAAATGTCAACATTATAAATATCGTTTTATAAATCAACTTACTCTTCACAAACAAACATGTCACCAAAGAGTGGACCTTCTTGACCAGTTAAAGGAGGAGAAACAAGTAAGGCTGTATCTCTTTGAATATGTCTTGCCTTCAAAGTTGACTCATCAGGTGCTTGAGAAAGTAATGTCACAGTCATGAATGGTTAGATTAAAACAAGAAAAAAAAAGGAAAAAATTATTATTTATGCACCAACACACTGAAAAGGACAGAGAGAGAAAACACATACAGTTGAAATTATTTATGGAAATATGCATAATGTAGAAAACAAACAAAGAAATGTATATAAAAGATATATGATTCTAAAACTTGAGAGAGGGGTTCTTCTTCTTCTTCTTTTTCTTATCAGCTAATTTTCTAGCATGTCTTTTACTACGAGGACCACTTGTTGAAATCTTCTTCTTTGGTTCCTCTTCTACTTCCATCATTTGTTCAGCAGGTTGACTTTCTTCGTCTACTCTCTCTTCTTCCATTTGGTCTCCAACTTTAGGTTTATTAGCTGCTTCAGCTTGTGCTTCTGCTAAACGTTGAAGACGAGCCTCTTCTACTGGCTTGAATATCTTCTCTCTTTTAATAGCTACCATTCAATTAATATTTGCTTAGTTTCTCATTAATATACTTTTTACCCCTTGTTCTCTTCTTTGCTTGTGATCTTAAACTTTTTGCCATTGTGTAGATTAAAGAATACAATTTTTTTTTTCCTTTCCCTTTTTCAAAAGTGATTTTATTTCAGCAGCCACATCAAGGCAAAAAGCAGTCAATTATCGGGATTTGATTTAAAGGATGCTTCATAAAGCAAATCATACTTTTTATTATCACTCTATATATATATATATACTGGAACAAGCAGGGATCAGTCCAGCTGCAGCTCTTGTTTGATCCACCTGAGTACTTGAAGAACTTGCTTGCAAGCACGGACACCAAAGGCCGTCGCTTCAAGGACAACCTTCGTCAGTATAACGCTGCCTTTGTGTTTACTTCCTTAGG
Organism: Rhizopus sp. PT2906; assembly: GCA_025529335.1. Taxonomy (NCBI): domain Eukaryota; kingdom Fungi; phylum Mucoromycota; class Mucoromycetes; order Mucorales; family Rhizopodaceae; genus Rhizopus; species Rhizopus sp. PT2906. The sequence continues at coordinate 4,300 of JAMYHX010000833.1, read as the reverse complement.
CTGCGACATTGTCTCGGCTGAAGATCGTGCCAACAACAACAACAATAGAGGTGGATTAAACGCCTTTCAGATTCATGCGCACTTTGCCATCGTCAAGGCCCCTTGACTCCAGTTGAAGGCAGTGAGCCTTCCTACGCCCAGCTGTATATCTTTGACCCTTCTTATGCTGCTGAAAGAAAACAAGCACGAAACAACAACTTGGATCCTGAGATCATTAGGGAGCTTTCAGCTATACTTGATCAATGCAATCCCTTTGCGCGTGTATATCGCCATGCACATGAGATATTGAGCAATCATGAAAACGAAGCTAATGTACCGTACATTGTTATCAGTCCATTCATGAGAACGCGCTTGATCGAAGGAGGTGACAGACGTGTTCAGAATTTGCCAACAATGGAAGAAGTTTCTGCAGTCATCCTTATTGAGTATAGTGACAGAAGCTTCCGTGACATCGTTCTTACTTTGAGAAGCAGCAGTAGAAATGATAGTCTCCATCAAAGGTATGTTTTTGAGCAGTACTTTCAACGCATCAGCCAGACACATGCTGCATACGTGTTCACGAATTATGTACATCTATTTCATCATGGAACATATGGGTGTCATTAGGGTTTATGTTTCTTCTTTTCCCTATTTACTATTACTTCTTCAATCACTGTTCCTGGTGTTTAGATGATGATTCATGGCCATCGTGTGTCGTTTTAGTATCCTTATCCCATCACTTTTATAAAGAAAACTAACTTGAGGATCTCAATAAGATGTGCAGTGTCTCAAAAGCGGAGTGCTTTTTTAATCGAAAGTCATTTTATTATTAAAGAAAATATAATTAATTAATAAAAACAATGTTGTCGATCGTTAATTTAACATGATAAGGCTATCCCGCAGTTACTTTTCCTTTTCTCTTTTTTCTTCACTTCAACATGGGGCGAAAGAAAGACGATGACCCTCCGCCTCCAAAGGCAAAGCGAAACAAAGGGAAAGGTATGTAAGACATATAGTCAATATTGCATTTATTAAGGGTCCATTAGCTGTCGATCGTGCGGGTTCCCTTCTTTGTTTGCACAAACGCAAACAAATTTATTCAATTAATGCTCAAAACGTGTATCAACAGGCAAAAAAGAACTCAAGAAATTGTTAAAAGACTCTTTGACAACAGCAAAAAGTATGACAAATCAGGCACAATTGGCGCTAAAAATCAAAACCCAAACAAAAGCAAACATGCATCTTTACCTCCTGCTGAACTTCCTTCTCTCAATGAAAGCGAATCATTGGGTTCGGAAATGGTTCTTTTATTGAGTATGAAAGGAAAACGAATTACTGAAGAAATCAAACGAAAATGCAAACAACCCAACGGGGGAGACCGAATTTGTTTCGGTTGACGAGTACTTAACAAGTCAGATATGTAACAAGTGCAAATCCAAACAATTAAATAACATCTCAATTACTGGATCAAAGCGAAGAGTGCACTCTGTCCTCAAGTGTGAATCTTGTGGTACGGTTTGGAATCGCGATGTGAACAGTGCATTAAATATATATGGTATCTTTGTTTACAAATCAAAATACGACAATGAAAGTCCTCCCCCCCTTCAAAAGACATTCAAAAGATTAACGGTGCTTCCCTGGATTCAATGCGCTGTCCATAACGGCAGTACATTCCTTAACGCCTCAGTAAGTACAAAATGAATAAGGTTATTCTTTATTCATTAGCCTTCTAGTTATTCAAAACGTATATGCTTTCCAACACGTTCTTCTGCTCTTGTGTCGTCATCATCATCATTCCTTCGTCTTCGTTTCTTGCTTCCTCTCAAGTCATCATTTTTGCGGGTATACATTGTTTCATCCATGTTTGCATATATATAATCAACCATAAAATCGTCAAGTTCCTTTCTTTGTTTTTCACCATATCTAGTTTCTACCTTGATGATAGATGATAATATTGATACCGATCCCTTCTTCGATAATCGGGATTTTAGTAAGCTAGAAGCCGTTTTGAATATTAGCTGTAAATAATCAAAATGCTGAAGTGCTGCTGTCACATTTCTTCCTATAATGTAAAGTCAGTTACTCTAACTCAATCAATTCTCTAGTATGTACAAACCTGGTTCATCAGGGTTTATAATGAACAATTTCCCACTTTCATAATAATAGTCACCGAGTACATTGTTCATCTCTCTCATTGGATAATATTTGCCCTCATTACTTACGCTAATAATATGCATTGAGGCATCAAAGTCGTGAGCATAATAATCTAATAATCCCAAGAGTAAGCGACCATAGTATTCTGGATCAGTAGATGTGATATCGGTTGGTTTATGGAGCTGTAAATAGCTAACAATAAGACAAATGAGCCCAAAGTTACAAAGCCCTGCTGTCTTTGCTGATAACGGCTCAAAGGTCCACACATTACGCAGTCTGAATGCTGACAAGGATTGCTTCAACACCATAAACAGTGGTTTCAACTCGGGATATTCCTTGATCCATGTCACTGTTCTTTCTGAGCTTGTCACGTTGCCTTGTACGGAAATGTCTACTGATACCCCATTCCTTAGACAGCCTGTGATGATGGGTGTCTACTAGAAGAGACGTAAGGAAGTGTTGCAATCAACTCTTTTATTGTCTTACCTTTGCTGCTCTTATAAATTCTGATCTTTTAAATATGAATCGTCTCTTTGCTTCTCTATAGATCCTGTTTAATATATTTCGCGGCATGACAGGCTTATCAAAGCGAATGACAATATCTACGTCACTAAAAATCAAGTTAGATTTATTGATTGTAATATTTCATTTACCTTGAAGGAAGTGCGAGAGAAGTAACAAAAGATCCAAATGCTTCTACAACAGGCATTGGACTAAACATGCTCTCAATTAACCTTTGGATCATATTTAATGCATCTAATCTCAATCGCTGTTCAAGATCTGTTGGTGCAATGTATTTTTCAAAATCAAGAATCTCTTGAGAGAGTCTACAGCATATTAGTTTGTATTCCTTGTTTTATTGTGTCAATCAAACCTTGATATGCTGTCTGTAATTGAAAGAGTCTTTGAACTACTCCAAGGTGCATCCATTTCTGCAAGCGAAAAAAGCGAAAAAAAAATAAATAAAGAGAATTAATGACATTTATTTCTTTTTATGAATATGTTTGCTTTAAGCAACCCATTTTCTTTTTTGTCAAGATTCTATCTTTTGAGTATTCATTCATGACAACAAATATTACACAAATATGGTCATTTGTGTGGCTATGGTGGCTAATGAGGCTTGTCATGTTTTAAAAAGAGAAACATGCTTTTAAAAAAAAAGAGAGGGAGAGAGAGATAATGCTGTATGTTGATCCCTTTATATGCATAAGCAGTCTATTGTGTTATTTGATGCTACTCACACATAAGAAAGACAAATTAAAGCCGTTTATCCAATGGCTGCAATATTATTTGTTTCGTCATACCCTTTTTTTTTTTCTCCCTAAAAGATACAATGATACTCTTTCTTTCTTCTTTTTTTTTTCTCATTGTATTTAATCTCTAACTCATGAGCATATTTTCTAATCTCTTTGGTAATCAGAGAGCATACACAAGGCTACCTACTGCATCCATCATACGACCCAAACGATGGCGGCTGATCACAATAATTAAATATGCCGCTATTATCATAATTAGTATTGTAATCACCTTCTTTGCCATCTGTCAACTTCAGTTGAATATTCGAGTCTACCTACGTAACTGGATATCCCATGCTGACGACGCATACTATGCACCCTTGGCTGGTTGCTTTGATAAATTACCCAAGGACAGTCCTTATCTGACGGGCCAGAATCACTATGTGAATGATCTATCTCCAGGCATAAGCTTGATGGAAGATTATGATTGTTATGATTTTGCAGCAACAATTCAACCAAAGTCAACAAACTCCAAGGATACAATCATCTATCATGCCTATTGGCGCGCAGATCTTGCTCCCGTAGGACCAAAGCAACTCTCGACCCTTCGTTCCTTTTTCGCAACACAGAACCCGAATAACACTATTGTCTATCTTTGGTCCAATGGTGATCTATCACAATCACCCGTCATCAAGGAAATAAAGAAGCATGTGGGTGATCGACTGCAGACAAAGATATATGATTCACATGAACTATCCAAGGGAACGCCCATGGAAAACTCTCCTCATTTGGACTTTAAGGATGCCAGTGGTTATCTCGATGGTGATCTGATTCGACTGTTGGTCATCTATCACTATGGTGGCATGTGGTTCGATATGGATTCGCTTTTTATCAGAGACATGAGCCCCCTTTTGGAGCAGGAATGGCTGCTT
>JAMYHX010000832.1:0-10674 GCA_025529335.1 Rhizopus sp. PT2906 | reverse complement strand
TCAAAAGTATCCAATACATTCAAGTCACTCTCTTCATCATCGCTCAAGTCGAGTTGCTCTTCTGGATCAATAATAAAATTGCAAAAGTAATCTTCAGTGTTGATCTGTGGGACACTACAACAGAGTCAGTAAAAGCTCCTTTTCTTTTTCTTAATCCTTTTACTTTTCTTCTTTTTCCTCTTCTTTAGTTGAGGGTTCGTCTTGATTGGATTGTTCTTGATCTACTTTTATAAGTATTTCTTCCCTTGATCTATTAAATATATAGAGTGTACCTTTATTATGGTGCTTTGAAGCAGCACGACGAATCTGACGTCTTTGTATTTGTCGTTTAAACTTGTTGATTTCCTTTCTCTTCTTGACAACGCCCTTAAGCTTTGTCTTTTGAAACTTGATGGTTGACTTTTTCTCTTTTTTAGACATGATTAAATAAAAGAGAATCTATCCATCCAACTTTTAAATTAGGAAAATATAGACTGTCTTTTTCGTGGCTTATCGCATTAATTTCCTTTTTTGTAGCAAAGTCTATAGGACTCTTTCTTTCTTTTTCCTACATGTTTACTTTGACACCACCTCTGAACAGAGGCATGACGGTGTTTAACCGTGATGCCTTTAAGAAAGTGTTGACAGTAAAGGCGGTCAAGGTGCCTTCAAAGAAGGTTCATTTGTTTACAAAGACTTTATCAATGTATGTGAGTTGTCTACAAAAAAAAAAAAGAAGCTCTTCCTTGTTTCTAACAGTTGAATACAGGAGTTTATTCAATCAACCGAGATTTCGTAATGTTTTCTCTGCTCCTGATGATAATGATGCAAGGTTGGTGTTGTTAAGAGGAGATTTAGAAGATATAGGTTAGAAAGATAAAATGTACGCGTGATAAAAAGATACACTAACATTTGCATAAATATACACAGAGGACCTATCACCAACAGAACAGGAACTGATAAAAAATGAGGCATTGGGCATTGTTTCTCATGAAATCACTTTGGACTATGACTACTGGAACTCTGGTAAGACTAAGGAAGATAAAGACCATATGGATGGCTAACCTGTCCCTCTATATAGAACAAATACTTCGATCTGTTATTCCAGAAGAACTCGAGATTCCCTCGTCTTTTACACAAATTGGACATATTGCGCATTTAAACCTAAAGGAACAGTATTTCCCATGGAAAAAGATAATCGGTCAAGTTATTTTAGATGTAAGTCATCTTGTTTTTATGCATATTTTTCTATTTATATAAACGAGTTTTTAATAGAAAAACAAGTATGTCAAAACTGTTGTAAACAAGACCGATCAAATAGATACTACATTTCGTTTTTTCAAAATGGAAATATTGGCAGGTGAAGATGATATGATCGCTGAAGTGGTAAAGAAATCAAATATGACAAAGAACATTACTGATATTTGTTTAGAGAGAAAATGGATGTAGATTCAAATTTGACTTTTCAAAGGTGTATTGGAACTCGCGATTACATACAGAGCATGAGAGATTGATCCAACTGTTTAAGCCAAAGGAGTATGTCTGTAAGTACAATCATCTTGAATTAGAGCATGTATAGCTTAAGTGAGTGATTAGGTGATGTGTTTGCAGGAGTGGGCCCATTTGCTATTCCATCAGCCAAGAAAGGATCGATCGTATATGCTAATGATCTTAACCCTGCTTCATTTGAATGGATGAAAGAAAATATCAAGATAAACAAGTTAAAGAGTGGCATTCACCCTTACAACATGGATGGAAGAGAGTTTATCAGACAGGCAGTAAAAGATCTTCAAGCAACATCAGAAAATGAATGGAAAACATTTGACCACTTCGTGATGAATTTACCAGCAACAGCTATCGAGTTCTTGGATGCTTTCCGTGGAGCATATTATGATTATAAGCACTTGTTTAACGCAAACTCCAAGCTTCCATACATCCACTGTCATTGCTTCACCAAGAGCCCCGATCCCAATCAAGATATCATTGAGGTAATAAGATAGCCATGATCTTTAATTGCAGTCAACTTACACAACTTGTAGCGAGTGACTAAAGTGCTAGGTGAGACACCTGATCCTGTCAAGACCAGTCTTCATTATGTTCGTAATGTAGCGCCCAAAAAAGACATGTACTGTATATCATTTCCACTTAGTGACAAGGTCGCATTCGCATCACCAGAGTAAGGAGCGAGGGAAAACAATAGAAGAAAGAGAAAAAAAAAAAAAAGCGAATGGTTGACGAACTATATTTAATAGTGAAAAACGCAAAATGGATGATACAAATGTAGAATCTAGCGTGGCTCAAAAGAGAAGAACAGAGAGAGCTGATGATAATTAAACAAATAAAATAGACAAGGTGTAATGAGCCAGAATCGTCGTTATCAGTATTGAAATTAGAGATTATATTTTATTACATTAGTATACAACCACAGCTATCCATGAACAGTCCTTCCTTATCCCTGTCAACGTTAAATTGCTGGTTTTTTATCTTTTCTTGATTCAATCGTCTAATCTCACGTACGATTCCATAAAATGCATCATCTATCCTGATTCCTTGTTTGGCGGATGTTTCAACAAACTGACAACCATACTTTTTAGCTAACTCCTTTCCGACTAGGATAATATGAATAATAATGAACATATATGAGAAGCAATACATACATACCTTGAGGTGATACTTGTCTATCCGTTTCAAGATCGCATTTATTACCAATTAAAATGACAGGAAATACCTCGATATCTTTAACTCGTTCAATTTGACTGTATAACTTTTGAACTTCTTCAAATGATCGAAAGGAAGTAATAGAATAAACCAACAAGAATCCTTCTCCAATTCGCATATATTGTTCTCTCATGGCACTATAATTGTATAATGGTACACCTTAGTCTGGCTGAATACCTAAACTTTTTGTTTACCTATATTCTTCTTGTCCAGCAGTATCCAGAATATCCAATAAGGCACCCTCATTATCAATAATACACTGCTTACGATACGAATCTGTTTAAATAAATAAATAAAGTATGTATACGTATTTTGTAAATGTTCACCTTCGATCGTAGGATCATATTCATCAATAAAGTGTGATTGAATAAATTGAATGGTCATGGCTGATTTACCAACACCTATTCTCTAATAGTGAATATTCACCCTTGTATGATATGGATAACACACACGTTACCTCCTTCACCCACTATGACTAATTTGTACCTAGTAAAATGGTCAATGTCTGATATTATTTTCAACAAACTATTTTTACTCTCTTAATATCGAAGAGGACTTGGACATGAAAAAAGAATGATTTAAAAAAGGAGAGAAAGAAAGAACAAGAGGATAGACAGATATCATTCAAAAAAAAAAAGGAGACAAGAAGGGACAATGAAAACTAACGATATTTTTTATTGATGCTTTTTGGATGCTAATTGTATGGATACTCCTAAATTATCTTGAAGATCAACACAGTATTCTTGTACGTTGTTATCTTGATCACAAAAGTCATAGTCAATCGATATGACACCGTCATCTTGAAATAAAAGTTGGTTATAAACTTGTTCATTATAGAAATGCTGATATGGATCTATGTTCAAGTGTAATTCTTCTGGTATAAAATGCTGGATATTATTGTCAATGAATGACTGTTGTTGATGATGTTGCTCTTGAATGAATGATGCTTCACATTGAATCTGTTCTTTCTCTTCCTGCTTGTCATGACTCAATTGGCTATTGTTCATATCGATTAGGTTCATCTGATCCTGTTTCTGCTTGGCAGATGATTTTCCTTTTTTTCTCTTCTTCCCATGCTGATATTGTCTAATGGTCGGGATGACTGGATCCTCCCTTTCTTTCCTTTTCTTCTTTTTTTGTTCATCTTGCGGTATATCCACAGGCGTCATGGGTATCGGTGTCATACTGTGTTCCCTTTCAACATTCTTACAGCTTCGGTACTGACCTTGAAGGTCTTGTAGGGCACAGCTCAATAAAGAGTGACTTATAGCACATTGAGGCAGCTTGGATATAATCTCGACGCTGTAGCTGTAATTTTTATCTGCGTTGAATTTATCGGCATAACTGGGAGTAGCCGCGTTCATGACGTGTATACGAAGCGCGATCATCAAGGCATACGCCAAGATAGATGATTTTGAATGATACTGGATCAACTCATTAACATCCAAACGATAAGCAGAATCTGTGATCATGATAGCAGCATAACTGCAAATGTCATTCGAGGGACGACTATTGTTGTTTCGTACCATCTCATGAACATATGGACGATGAAGTAAGATCAAGTTTGTCAATAAGAACATTTTCTTTTCAAAATCCAAACGCTTTGACAGGGTCGTTTCTTCTCTTTGTATAATAACCGGTTGGTTCATGGGTGACTCAGGTTCATCCATTGAAGGATACATGATATCAGTCAACCATGAGTCAACGCTAGCCAAAAATGCATTATGTCTCTAAAATAATGAGGAGTGTTTTTCTCTTTGACAGAAGGGGGGGGGAGAGAAAGAGAAAGAAGGAGGGGGAAGTAATTCACATTAATATTTACCTTAACAGGACTTGGCATTTCGAAAGGAGGTGGAGGACTATAATTAAATTTAATTACGCGTGCAGCAATCTTGCAGAGTGATATCGTCGTGTTGAGACCCTCTACCCATTCGGTCACAGGCTCATCATCATGAATAGATTTTGAAGGTGGAGAAACATCACTACACAAATATGAGTAAACAGATCCTATGATTACCTAATCATACCTACAAGACCTTCTCTTCTGTCGAGCATGGACGACCATAGGCCATACTAATTGTACAGTCTGTAATAAAAGCAAGCCAGAAGGCTCGAATACAGAGTTGGCCATGCATGTCTTCCTCAGCGGATATCATGGACCGGTGAATTCCCAAATCGAGCGATAGACGGAACGCTTCTCCGGACCAAAGCCATGCTTGTGTCAGGTTCTCTGGTAATTTTGTTTGTTCCATGTGGTTAGCCAAGATTACCAAAGCCAACACTGTACTAACCCTCGGTCGATCTTGGTAAAATGGTCGTAGATAAATGGCGTATTGTAGACACTCGTTTCCAATCTGTTCAAAGGACTTGCTCTCGTCATTGAATCGGTCCTGTACAAAGCTTGATGCTCGAGCAAAGAGAGCATAAAAGAATAAAGGTGACAGATAGGTGGGTTTATGGCGATTGATCAAGTAGAGCTGGTCAGTCATTTCCTTTTTATTTAGTAAAGGATAGTATGGGTTTATGTTTGCATAGTAAATATCTAATAAATAAAGTTGGTCATTCATACTTAAGGATGGTACAGGCGGTGGTGCATTTATAGCTGGAAACTGGTGTTCTTCTCTTATGACAGATCTATGGTCCTTGAAAAGATCGACATAAGCGCAAAAGGATGTCTCTCCGACATAGTGTCCACTATACAATAGACTTGGTTTGCGGACTACAGTGTTTGATGGCATGATTTCTTTTCTACTTGATCCACTCATAGTGTCGTCCTCTAATTCTTTATGATAGATACAGGGACAAGTGCCTTTCCTTTCACATGGCTCGTTATCTATATTGTTGTTGTCACATTTTATCTTCTTCTTCTTGCAAACATCACAGGATTTTTTACTTGCTTTAGGTTTTTTGGAGCCAGTAGGGTTTGTAGTTGAGGGGCAGAAAAATTTAAACTCTACATCCGGAGTTGTAGGGTTCCGCTGCATGCTTATTATGTCTTTTACTTGTCCCTTAAGCATGTTTAAAGAAGGGAAAGGCAACGGTGGTGGCTCTTCATACATTGCTATAAAAAAAGAGAGAGAAAAATAGGGTTGACAAAAGAAAAAAGGGCCATTTTTTGGTGATTTTTTTTTCTATCGAATTTGTGTATCAGGATTTCTATTTTGTGCTCCGACATCTTTTGCTTTTACAAGCATCTCTGTCTCACATAATAGTAGTGTGTGGTCTTTATCTGAATGGGGAGGAAGGATAAACTACTCTTTAGAGGGTAAAGATGGTTTAAAGGTGGGGGGGATAGCCACTTTTATTCTAAATTGCATAGTGAACGAGAAATAAAGAAAATCATTATCTCAATTGAGTTAAGCCTATGGATAGGTATTTCCCAATGAAAATGCATTGTCCACAAGTACTTTATACTGATCAAATGCTTACTGTATTATAGATGCTTACTAATATGTAGATGCACCCCCCAAAATAACACAAAAAAGGTGTACAAGTATGTAAGTCCTAAAGTACAACATCCTTGTTTTGTTCATTTTGTCAAATGTAGACTATATCTTCTTTACAGTGCCTCTGCTGTCAATTGGGCTGCATTTACCCCTAATACTTTTGTTGTTTACAAATTCTTTATAAAGTATGGTAATAATAATTAAACTTGATGAAGGAAGAAATATAAGAGCGTTGGAATTTATAGATTGGAATAGACAACTAATCTCATATGATACTCTTTTTCTCACCCACAAACAATCATTGATGTGTTTGATATATGAATCAATGTAATACTTTATAAACTTTATAGTAAAGCATACATTCTACTCTCTTCTATCGCATCTAATGTAAAAAATAATCTTATTGATAACATTAATATTTCCCTATAAAGTTCTCATTCAAATTTTACTTCAGTAGTTATCGACTTAACTGCCTTATTTCAAATAACAAATTAAAGCTGAATACAACAATCAGCAATATAGCCAAAATTATATTGTTGGAAGCGGATATTGACGATTTGTAAAGCATAATCAACCATCTCGTGTATCTGAAATATATGACAGTGAGTCGCGATATTTTCTCTCTGACAACGAGGATCAAAAATAATAAAAAATAATATTAGAAAAAAAAAATACTAAATATGATATGGGTGTGTTGTAAACTCTGTATTAGCGACAGCGTTAAACCATTCAGTTTTAATCTTGATGAAACCATATACATCTGCTTTTTGGCTGCACTCTTCTTGATTACATTGGCCATCATCATCACTTTCTGTACCACTTTCAGATACCCCATGACTAGGAATTCTTGATAAACTTCTATCAGAATGGGGAGGAGTGAACCATGTTGGTTCTGGGACGATGTTTAATCTTTCAGGAGAGAAAGATAAGCGCTTACTGGTGTTTTTTGCTGTAGTAATCTTTTCTTTATTTTCGCTGAGAATTTTTTTTATAGCAAGAGCGGCTGTTTCAACACTGTCACGAAAACCAAATAAACATTTGATCGAGTTGATACCATCTGAGCCGAGAAAGCTGATAGGGAAGGACAGACTGAATTGAGGAATAATATCATGGTATTGATGTTTTGTTGCATGAAGGGTGGAAAAAATACACTGTGGGTGTTGTATTCGGCTTTGTTATTGATAAAGGCTATTAAGTCGATGACTTGCGAATTAGATTCTTTATTAAGAAGAGCTGAATATTATTAAATTAAGCTTGTGTAGAGAATCTATGACTGCTATTTATTATAATGTGGTCAGTGTGGTTATCTGTCAATGTTTGTCAGTACTCTTTCTGTATTCTTATCAGATGCGATAGAGGAATGAAAAGTAGAATATATGCTCTACTTTATTATACTCGAGTTATTATAATGATTTATATCAAACACGTCAATCTTGAACATTTAAATAAATTACATAATACATATATTGAACATGAACAGATTATTATACGAGATTTCTACTACTCGCCAAGTCTACTGAAGCAAAAAAAGGGCTTACGAGTTACAAAAGTACAAATATACTGATAGGCTTTGTTCAGATGAACGCAGATATGCTACATCTTCTAGAAAGGTAAAGCCTATCATGTCTGTTGGTGATCGTAGTTTAGGTATAGGTTCACGAATCAAAGGATACATGCGATACGGTGGCCATTGGAAACCTTTGAAGCATAGTATGTATACCTCTGTATGTATAATGAACGAACACAATACCTCCCAAACGTGCATCTATTGCTTTCAAAAACTGTCTCATCCAGTGCAAACAGTTTACAAGAATGGTGCAAGACGATTACGAACAATTAATGGCGCATTTATCTGTGATAACCCAAGTTGTGTCTCTGTTCAAGCAAAAAAGGCTGTAAAAGGAAGAGATACATTATCTGCAATGGTAATTGGTCTTTCTGGTTTAGCAACACTCCTTTTTGATGCAACCTTTCCTCAATTTGATCCGCAAGTCAGTCAATCCAACACTGATGAATTTAAACGAATGCCATTTCTTTCTTTACTGCAAACGAAGACTGGCATGTTGTCGATAACAGTAATACTTTTTGAAAGGTACGTCTTCTTTGATGATTTATTAACTTGTATTGATTGCTTTTAACAACAACAAATATTTAATACTTTGAATATTTGAATGATTTCATATCATTGACTGTTTTACTAGTTACATCTGTTTGTGTCTTAATTTGGGACTGATAGTTTATTTACTTTATCAATATACCTTTTGCCTGAACTCGATCCTATTTAGATGTTTTGGAAAGCGTTGAAGGATCAAGTCAGAAGAGGTGAATTGACAGATGCAGGAACACTTTCTTCAAGAGTAATTGAAGGCAGTGAGGGATGTTCCTGTTGGACACATACAAATTTCATCCGGCACTCGGCCGATGTGTTCCCTAAATGCTTGAATAAAGAACATTTGTAATCAAATTATTTTCTTAAAAGTGAGCAATTTATTCTTGATACAGATTTCTGATTATTGCAAATAAATGCTGCAATACATGCACATGTTGAAAGTGCCTCTTTGTTCTATACTCTGCACTATTGTCATTTTATAAATTGCAGCCTTTAAGCTAGCTTGATTGATAACCAACACTTTACAATAGCTGTATGTGTGATGTAAATACAGTGTTTGAGCCTTTTCTTTCTTTTTCTATGTCTATGAGAATGATCAAGGAATATATTAGAGTCATATAAAAAAAGAAGGAATATGAATATGGTTTATTAGCCTTCCTCTCCCCCCTCAAGACAATGCCATAGCTTCTTTAAAGAGTAAAAATGACAGCAAGAATACTCATAGACCGAAAAATCTGTACAATCTCTTTATTACTCTTTTTTTTTTTTAAACTGTAAACCTATTCTCGCTTGTTTTTGCTGCGCTGTCTCCGTGAGGTGTAAACTCCACATTTGTTGCAGTACCAAGGTTAAGGAATTCTTTCAATTGGCGTCTATACAAGCTGGTTAATATATGTCATTTGATTGAATACCGCAACATACCCGATAGTCTCAATCTTTTCATTTCTTTGAGAGGTCTTTGTCCAAAGAGCAATTCTGTAAAATACCTTACGAACTGAAACTACAGCACCACAGATCTCATCTTCATATTGGAACTGTTCACCAAACATGGCAAGCATCTACACACATAGATAAGCTCAAATGTCCGCCCTCACACTGGCTGTTTTACATTACCAGATTGAGCCAGTAATCGTTGATAGCTTCACCAGTTCTATTTCTAGGCAACTGTACACTAAATTTACCACCGTTCGCGTTAAAAGGATCTTCCCATTCTGGACGAACACCTTTTTTGAATACGTGGTAGTTTGAGTTGACTTCAAGTATGCTTACTTTGGGAATATTGTTGTAAACGCTATTGAAAATGATAAGAATTGATATCATTTGAATTCTTAAACTTACCCCCAAAAGTCTTCTACCGTGTTGACGTTGACGATTTCTTTCAGGTTTTCAGACCAATTAGTAGCATTGGCTTTCTTTCCTGGATTATCGAACCATAAAGTCCAAGTGTTCTGAAGAGGGTGCTTCACGTTGAACTCCTTTGGATCGTCAAAGACAGTCTTGGGAGCTCCATCATCGTCTTGTTTCTCATTATTGGTATTGTCTTCAATGTTGTCAATGTCGCCTTGTGTCTTTTCTTCTACACGGGGTTCTAAAGTGGCATCTTGTTGTGATACTTGTTGCTTTTGTTCTTGTTCTTCAACAGTAGGATGTGTCTCGTCTGACATATTTCTTTTCGTCCATTAGTCACTTTTTTCTACATTATAATATGATTTGGATTACCTTTGGTTTTGTTTTTTTTTTTTCTTTTTGAAAGAGAGAAAAGCAAAGAGTGAAGATTTTTTTGATGCCTTGTGTGTGTCAAATAAATTGTGACTAGGAAAAAGTCCGGATCGAGTGTACAGCCAATGAAAGGAACTCTTTGCTACAGTCTAAAAATGCTGGCGAAAACATGAACAATATAACAGATGCTCTTTATTTACACAAGGTGAATATTCAATTTTTTGGGGGATAGACTTCATAGCATTCAATTTGAGGATACCAGAAAGCGGGCATCTATCACAATGTCCGTCTTCACTGCACCAACGTATTGATTATTGCCGTTCCTAATACAGTCTCAGTTGGTTCCACTCCAGTTCATAATATAATAGTGTTCTCTGTTGAAAAAAAAAAAAAAAAAAAAAAAAATTGAACTTGTAAAGGCTGTGCTGAATGGTACTTGTGTAGTAAGGATTGTAGTATAACTTCGAGAAGTTACTGGTGCTTAAGCTCCAATTCTGGAAGGATAAACTGATGGAACAGTTCCTCGATTTGTTCAAGGAAGAGACTCTGATTTGATTGTACATTATGCTCACTTTCTATACTAATCTCCAAGATGCATTGCTGCTTGAAAAGAGTTAAAAGAGATAGTTTATTGTTTTAGAATGTATCATCTTTATTAAATAGCAAAGCTTTATGAAATTTACAATAAACCAAAGAGTGTTC
>JAMYHX010000831.1:0-10681 GCA_025529335.1 Rhizopus sp. PT2906 | reverse complement strand
ATCATTTCAGGGTGAAATATGATGGACTCAAATGTATAACAAAGGGGAGCATATGTCTATCGTAACAAAAGAAGGGGGCGTTTGAATGGAATGAAATTATTTTTTGTATATTTCTATTAAAAAATAGGCCCTTAATGATCCTCTTTATTGGGTATTTGCATATTGCCTCCCCCCCCCTCTCTCTCTCTCTCTTTCTTGTCTTCCTTCCATCCTCCTTAATCAGATATATCATTGTCTTTGTTTATCCCTTTTAATTAACATGAAAAAAGTATTTATATCACTCGTTTTTTATTATAAACATGATATTTATCTTTTTATTTTATAATGAAATTCACCATCTACATCTTGCTTACTCTTGTCTCTTTGATTGCTTTTACTTTGGCTGCTTGTGATTGTGATGCAGCAGATCAGCCTTGTTTGGATAAATGCGGTAATTGAAATCAGTAGAAAAAAAAATTCACCACTCACTGTATGCATAGTTACTTCCGCCAATGGTTGTGTCGTTCAATGTCAAAAACAAAATGCTGGTGATGCATGTGAACAAGCTTGTTTTGCTGCTCATTGGTAAAGCAAATATACATATATATATATATATATATACCTCTAAATTCACCAATATATGAACTATAGGCCATCGGTGGCAACTAGCTTAAGCGATGCAACAGCAACAGCATCCGCTTCTTCTGGTGCTCTTCCTTCTGCTGTGTCCACTTCACTGGGTAACTATTTAAAAGTTGTCAAATTTAATGCCAGCTCACATCCTTCTCTTTCTATAGCAACCACGGCTTCTTCCCCCATTAAACCTTCAATGACAGCATCCATGGCAGCCACTGCTACTTCCAGACCTTCTGGTGAAGCTAATGTGAGCAATACAAGCGACTCTCATAAACTTATCATGAGTTGGACTACTCTTTTTGCAGCTTCATTAATCGCATCTTGGTTATCTTAAATAATAATAAAAACCTGTATGCACAATTCTCATTATAATATTTCTAAGAAGGATGGATATAATTTTCAAAGGTGGAAAATGTTGTTCCTTTCACAAAGTGATACATAAACAAAAAAGACACATGTTGACATATTTGTATAAATGCCATTTCAGTCATGATGTGTTAATCTTACTGTATATTGATATATAGTTGTATATTTCATATCTCTTTCACAATATATTGATATAAAGTAGGAAAAGTTAGATAAACGACCGATGCATTTCTTCTTGTTGAAAAAAAAAAACTTCCCTTTCCTTTCTCTTTCTTTTCAGTATAATCTTATAGTGCGTACCATTCAATATCCTGCATCAGAAGAGTTGATTCGCAATAAAAAGCAACAAAAATTAGACGAGCAAGAACAAGGTGCCTAGGAAGAAAGCTCAAGCACTTCTACTAGAAGAAAAATTCAGTTCAGAAACATTCATCAAAGTGTATCCTATGTATCATGCAAGAAACTATTGTTCATCATTATTTTATTCTTTAGGACGCAAAGGCAAAGATACTCCCAAAAAGGTGAAAGCAAAAAAAAAAGCTGCTCGATTGTCAAGAACAGGTGAGCCAGATGAAGCTCCGGTTCTAATGTTTGGCAAGTCATGTGGAGCTCAAGGACATTCAGCTAAAAGAAGCTCTGACTGCCCAAATCACAACATGAGTTTACTACAACTACCAAGTAGGGATCTTGGTACACATCAGCGATATACCTTGTCCATTACCCTTGATTCCTTTATCTCAAATAATGATCCTAACAGTCTGCTCGTGACAAAACTATCTTGCAATTTTCTTTTCTGCGTGAAGTAATGATCAAAGCGCAGCTTTTTATCAAGGTAGGTACTATATGCACGAAAAAAATTCACGAAAAAGCGGCTAATTCTATGAGCACTGCCTTTAGCCACTATCTGTGATGTCGTCAACAAAACTTTTCATTATGTGGCACCACGCTAGACTTACTCGAAAACAGACATCTTTCGAATTTATAAAGTTTCCAAATTGGATTGTTTCTTTTCAAAAAGAAAGAGATGAAAACTGTTATTTACTCTAATTTTTTGCTGTTAGTTCTATCAAGAAAGAATCAAGCTCCATCCGAGTGTATTTTATATTAATAAATATCCCACTGGTTAGCCTTAGGTTAGATAAAGACGTTGACGGCGTAAAGTTGTAAAATGATGCCACAGGTATCGCCTCATAAAGGGAAAGTTAACTTATTGGTTGTATGCTGTTACAAAAATGAATAACTTACAGATGGGTGCACGTCACTTCAGTGAAGTTAAGGTCATTATGAAGTGCTAGATCAAAATGTTCTTCCATTTGTAGTACATGTGTTCTTATAATATTCCTCATCACTTTCGCACTTGGTGCGCAACTGGTTAATTTGTTAAGCAGTGATCTGCAGGCATTACTGAGAGGTATTTGAGGAAGTTCAATTATGTCAATTAGAAAACTGACAGTTTCATTAGGATTGCTGGAGATATCCTTGTCTAAGGACATAAACTTTTCATCTAGCCTGCATAGAACAAACAAAAAATAAGTTAATTAAGCATAATCAAGTTAGATTTAAAATTCAACAAACGTACTCCTCAAAGATGTGGCCCTCTAGATCCCCACTGATTCTGTCACAATCAGAATTATTTTTTTCTGTTGATGAGTTACTAATGGCCCCATTGCTGTTGACTGCTACAGCAATCTATAGTACGCAATTGATAATTTAGACATCATCACTCTATTCTGCCAAAACTTACTTTATCGATTATTGCTTCAGCCGCTGTTCTCCGCCTTTTCCTCATTCTTTCTTGGGATTCAGACTCCTATCGACTACACCAATACTGCTCGTACTTTTTGCCAAACGCTGATTTCTTGATGCTTTTAGTCTTAAAATGAAAGAAGTAGAGACATTGATTAATAATAAACTGGAAAACACTACATGCACCAAAAATAAGATCAATACTGCGGGAGCGTGTAATTATGATAAATTCATATTTTATATTGGAGAGAGTGAACTGGACAGCCTTAGGTTAGGCAGAAACTTTGGTAGTATGACGTTGTATAGTGACAACATAGGTAGCGCCCCAAGGCATTGGCCTACTTTCTGGTGCATGTAGTGTTAGTCTAATAAATATGTAGTTGAATAAGGCAGACTATTACGTTAAATTTGTTAATTTTTTGAGCAATTTTATGTTTTTCTTCTCCCTTTTGCATCGATTAAAGCATTTTTCATCGCGTTCATGTACTATTTATTACCACGTTTCTTGTTTTCAACAAAGGTGTTTACAAAGTCGAAGTAATCATATGGCGGAAACAGTTGGGCAGCTGTTAATAGCCAAGACGAGTAAGACGATTCTTTTGCTGATTTTTTTAGATAAATAGAGAATGTGGAGGCGTAACTGGTAACGTCAACTGGCCATACCACAATGCGTGATTATAAAATACAAAGAAAAAATAACCATAATAAACAATGCCTCTCTTTCCCCATAATATTTTCCTATATTCTATTTTACTTTTTGGAAAGCCTATTTTATAGTCAAGGAGATCAAATGTTATGAGTTACAGATGAGACTTTGAGGGCTATTACTACTGTAGTTTTTAAGGTATTTTTGGGCTGACAGGTTAAAAATACTTTTTCAAAAAGGAAATCTACCAAGGTTTTTTGAGTTTCGACAGGTATTTTTTTGAGTCTGAAGGTTCATACATTGTAATAAACTGGTAAAATAAATATCCGTTTTGAGTGCCTAGGAGAGGAGATTAAACATGGTAACCATTCACAGTTGGCAGAACAGAATTAAAGTTATGTAACCTTTTATGCCTTCCGCCCTTCTTTTTTATTAAAAGAGACAAACAAAAATAGTAAAAGAGTGTAAAAAAAGAAGGGGAAAAGAGAGGATGCGTTCTCTTTCACATCTTTTTATTGTGTGGTTTTAAATTGACTCTGTCTTTTTTATTGTTATTCCCCGCAAAATACACTTCCATCACTTACAACGAATGGCAGCAGTCACTACGCCATACAATGAATCAATGCTTATATCCACACGCATACTATATCACTTTAAATCAATATTCATTTTGAAGCAAGAGAACCTTCAAGACGACCTAAAAGCCAAAAAAAAGGAACTAAAAAAAGATACAACTTGACTTCAGAATTGACCGAGTGCGACGTTGAAAGGAGGGGAAAGGAAAGGGAAAATAAATTCACGTGTGAATTCAAATTATTAACAAAGTTCTCTACTTGTCTGTAGCTTTTTACCCTTTTCTCTCTCTCTCTCTCTCCCTTCCTCTCTCTCTTTCACTCAAGCACACACATATATATATTCTTTTTCCTTTATGGAACATTTTGACAAACACATCATGGAGAACTTTTCACAACAACGAGATTGGAATTCACAAACACCATTTCCTTCTTTTATGAACCAACAAAATAATAATAATAACAACAACAATAATAATAATATGGCAGCCATTTATGTAAGCAATATACCACCTGTCCTATCTTCTCTACCGCAACAACAACAGCAACAACAACAACAAATAGACGAAAGTGGACAGCCGATCAAAATAAGAAAGAAGCCCGGTAGAAAACCCAATCCAGCATCACCTGCGCTTCGTAAGGCACAGAACAGAGCGGCACAAAGGGCGTTTCGTGAACGAAAGGAAAAGCATTTACGCGATTTAGAAGGCACGATTCGACAGCTACGAGAGCAGCGAAATAGCGCCCTTAAGGAACTACATCAGACCAAGAGCAAGATGGACGCCTATCGTGCAGAGAATTGGTATCTCAAGGGCGTCGTGCTTACACTTCAATTTGTTTGTTTACATCACCATATTCATATACCCCCTCACTCACCTTACCTAACAGAGGAAGCATTGAGTGAAATGGCAAAGACACAGCCTCACGCGATAGAGGCCTATGTGAATGCATACACAAAAAATAACGTCAACCTCAAGCCGACGATGGCTGCTCATTTTGCCAATGTACCCAAGGGTGATTCACCTGAACAGCAGCATGCGGAATATCAATCAACAGTAGTAGATGATGATGGTGAAGAGAACGAACAAGACGAATATGATGTAAAAGTAGAGGATGACGAGAGTATGCATGACTGGATGCGTGACGATTCAAAAGATAAACGGGAGGATACGAAGAAACGAGATCCTTCCAGTCTGAGCGCCATCCAGCATATCCGCCTTCAACTTCGTGTACAATCCACACTGACCCATGTGGGCAAGTCCGCAGCCCGGCTTCAGCCGACGATCTTACAGCTGGCTATCCCCCATGACCCACGCATTGATTTAGTGCCTACGCCTCACATGAGAGACAGAATGATTATCTTTCGAGATATCATGAATTATGATCGATGCTTTGCCATGCTTCTGAACGGTGCAGTCTGTCACGGTAGCGATCCTACAATGAGTGCAAATTGGGAATTGCCTGCAGAATTCTTTCATGAGTTTTGGTATCTTACCATCAACTACGATGTGAACCGCACAAATGCATGGAGAAGACTAAAGGGATTACCAGATATTACTGCGGGCGCTCAACCTGAAGGACCACCAGAAGAAGCAAATCATGATACCCCACATAGTACAAACGAAACGGTCTGGACAGACGATGTATTCTCACAGATGACAGCTGGTATGCCTACTTTACAACCATTGGATATGAATCACTTTTCGAGTGGATTTGACTTTGGTTCACCTAATCATCCGAGCATGGTAGATGATCAAACCGAACCTTACTCTCTATACAACATCGCCTCAGATTCAAGGGATACTCGATCGCCTAGTATAGGTATGTTTACAAATGTGTGTATGTGTATATATATATTTAATTGATAAATTAGGAACCATGATGGAACTCATGAACACCCTTTCGACCAATATATAGAAACAATAATAAAAGGATAGTTTTTTTTTTTACCATAAATCCCCACATTCACCATGATTATCAAAGTAAGTCGTTGGTTGCTTCATATGAATTGTTAATATATATACACACACACATACACACTTTTTGTATGTATTACCTTGCACAATTCCCATTCTACAAGAGTGCTGTAGTCCTTGATAGATCCACCTGTTCGAAATAGTTCCACAAGTTCTTGTACTTGATCATCATCCTTTTCTTGATGACCTTTCTCTATCCGCCGCATATGGCTAATGAAGCTATTGCTATAGCTATCTATTTGTGATTGAAGCTCTTTATAAGCTTCCTTTTTTAATTGGTCTAATTCATCCTATGATTAACGGCATGAGCTTGCTACTCTTCTTGTTGTTGTCTTGGCTACCTTTAATTTGTCATTTTCTTCTATTAACGAAATCGATTTATGAAACTGCTTATTGTTACGCTTTTTATGATAACTGATCTTCATTTATGTATATTTCTATTAAAAAGGAAAGGGAAGCGAAAGAGAGATAACGTAAATGAGAGAGAGAGAAAAAAAAAAGAGAGAGAGAGGGGGGGGGGAGCTCTTTAAATTCATGCTTGTGAATATGGAAAATCTTCCGCTGTACTATTGCATTAAGGGATTCTCGGAGTTTTTGTATTCTTTTTTAACAGGTAATTTGATTTCCCCCAATCAATGGTCACGCTATGTTTGTAGCCATGATAAAATAGATCAAATCAACACATGTAATCCTTTCCTTGGTTGTTGTTGGCCATTTTTATGCTTTTTTAAGTACGATTCATGAATAGTGTACAACTTGTTAACCACTGTTAAGAAATACGTCTTGGTATTACTCGGTCAGCAATCTATTTTTCTATAGTTATCATACAATGTCTTGTTACTATAGTTTCTGATATGGCTAAATATATTCTACTGAGAGATTTTACATATAAATTTAAAATGACATCCCTTTTAAAGCATCCCACCCGCAACTTTTTGCAAACCAGAAAGTTGCATAAACCAATGATAGTCAACAAAACCTCGAGTTTCACACGAGCAACGGGCTCATGATGATATTTCAAAAGATCTGGATAAAGATGGTCGTAAACTATAAAGATGTGTTTTGAAAGGTTTTGCTGAAAGAAAAAATCATTGATGAATTCGACAATCTAAATCATCTTTGCATATGCATCTTATGTAAATGATCGAACAATGATGAGATGGTATGGTAGCACCTCCCTTTTTTAAAATATAGAAAGATCTCCAGCGCTTTTATATATTTGTATGACCCACTTGGTTAAGTTGTGAAGGGGGGGTAACATAGTGAGGCCATGAGGAGACATAATGGATGATTTGCCACAGTGAGGACGTATAGGATCATACGACAGAAAAGACATCTAGAAAGTATATCGATGTCTACATTGGTGGGACATGGTCAAGAAGAAGAAAAAGAAGGAATCTTGGATCATCCAGTTTCTGATTTAGCCCGCAGAATTGAGCTTTTGTTACCAAAATGAAATACGGGTTACAGAGCTAATTGCTAATGGTAGTAGCATTCTAGATTCTCTCATCAACAAAGTTTCCAAGGAAACACAAAGTTTTTCACATTGAATGCCAGCCGTATTTCCTTTTTCTTTTGTTTATGAGATCTGACGAATTTGATCGCGAAAAGTTGAGAAAGATCATTACAAAAAAACTAGGCGGAATGAAGTTGGCGCCCAATGTTGAATTGCTTGTAATAAACAATAAACAATAAAGAAGAGGGTCAGACCAACCAAAGATTGTATAGATTTATTTGGACTTTCTTTGTTTTATGGAAGATCTCGCTAAATCAGCAGAAGCAACCTCGTTAAAGAAGAATCACTCGGCTGTTAATCGATCAGATATTATGGAAGCATTAGAAGTATGACTCATAGATTTAATGGGGGGAGATACACTAATATGATTTTGCATATAGAATGTGTTAAAGAAATATCGTGGATAATATTTATTCATCATGCTTCTTCTTCTTCTTCTTTTTATGCTTTTTCCTATATTCATTTGCTGTCATATATTTATCATCATCATCATCATTGCCATCCAATAAAGGGTCATATTCTGACGAAAAATACTTGTCCATAGAAGGACATTCAATTCGAACTTTACCTCTTCCTCGATACTTTATCTTTTCCTTTTTCTCTGGTAGCCTTTCTCTCGAGCTATCCTTTCTTTTCGACTTTTTACTTGTACGATCATCATCACTATCATCACTACTACTTCTCTTCCTTTTATGAGGACTATCGCTGTCATCATGGGACCTCCTTGTTTCTTCTTCTCTCTTTAGTCGATCTTTTCTTAATTTATTAATATTTCTTTCGTTGGCACGAAGGACTGCTTGATTATGACTATCAGTTGCCTTTACGACATTAAGTAAAAACCTTGTATTAGGTCTCGGCTTCCTTCTAATAGGCTGCTTTCAATAAACACCAAAAGAGGAGTAATTTACTTTCTTACGTAACAGGCTGATAGGCTTGTATGCCCACCTCTTGATACTTTTTACGTTTTTCTTCGGCTTCTTTTAATATTAAGTCTGCCACATATTTATCAATATCTTCATCTGATACATTTCTGGCACCGGCACCAGCTGCTGCACGCATGAGATCACTGACGATGCTATTGACTGCATTATTTGATTTCGACATTATGGACGAAAGAGAGAGAGAGAGAGAGAAAGAGAGGAAAAAAAAGAGTCACATTTATCAGCTCTTTGTTTTCTTTGTTCTCCCTTTTTTACAATATTCATCCTATCCTTCCTCTTTTTTTTATGCCATTTCTCTCTCTCTCTCCCTCTTCTTTCATTCTATGATCATCCCATGTGTACTTTGCATACATATCGCTACCTCTTTTATTCAAGCCGTAGAATTGAGAGAGGAGAGAGAGGCATTGAAGTAGCTTATTTTAATCACCGACATTAAAGCCAGAAAAGGAAATCCATGTAGCCGAAAAAAGACGAGACACAAGCACAAATGAACAAAGATAAAATACATACGATTATCGAGCAAATTTGCAATCATAAAAAAGCCAAAGCAGAGGCAATAGGTAGGTTGAATAACCAAGTTTTATTTTTCTTCTATATGCAATACATACAGTTGTTTATTGTTATTGTTATTGTTGTTTAGTTTGTGAAGGCTGCGGAGAAAGAGAGCATGAAAAGGACAGTCGATGCGTAAAGCATGATCCTGAAATACGTTAAAGTAATTTTATACAAAGCTCAATAAAGACATCTTTGCAAAGAAACTAACAAATATTACGTTGAGTTGGCTCTAAAAGCAAAAGAATGAGCGAAACACAAAAAGCAGGAGCTTAGAAAGAAAAAGAAAAAAGCCAATAAAGAAGACGAAAAACCTAAAGGCATTATCATCTATAACTCTTGTAAAGAGAAAGGTCACTTTTCAAACAGATCGCCTTTGTTCCGAGATCACAAACTTACTAAAGCCGAAGAAGTTGATAATATGCTTGGAGCCTACATTGCAATTACAAGAAAAGTAAAGTTGTCATCAATTTTGAGGGAGCCGTATGAAAATTTAGTAACAAGTAAGATTATGAATCTATGCGCGAGATATATTCGACACTTGATAGTACGAGCACGAATCTTTGTCAACTACTTTATAATCACACATACAAACTCGAGCAACGACAACCTTATGCATATATTCAAAGCGAATTTTTAGTCAACTTGTCATGGGAAAAACAATAACAAAGATGTTTATACAGTTCCTACGGACCTTGTTGAAGCAAGGAATAGCTTCAAAAATAGATTCAGCAATATGATATACACAAAAACATTGGTGAATGGATACGCCCGAAGTTTGTCGACGGCATGCCAAGAAATAGCAACATGTTATAAAAACACAATTGTAGAGACATTCGTCCAAAGGGTCCACACTTTCTTTATACAATACTTGTTTAAACATTCTTCTTATATACTAACAGCATTTTTTATTATTGCTATTACATAGCCGCAAAATAATAAAGTTTTCCAAGAATTTGTCAAATGCTACTCTTACCCGTTAGTCTGCGGTGGTGATTCTCTCTGGCCAGAAAATGCTGTTAATACCATTACTGATTTGGAAAAACAACGTATTGACGTAATATGTAAAAAAAAATTGTCTGATATTGACATACAAAGGCCAATGAATAAAGTATCTCTGCCACGTTCACCAGGATCGTGTTTGTTTTTCTTAAAGAAATTTTGAAAGGCTATGAAGAACAGTACAAGAAAAGCAACGACCAATTATTTGAAAGCACCACATGCTTTCCTCGCCTATTTTCATTATTCCCAATACCATCATTCAAGTGGCGAAATATTACGATTGATAGCACCAACCTTCTGGCTATTCCTGGGTTGAGAGTTTTCATACGAACTTAATCAGATCTCGATTCTGTCATAACCCTTGATGGGTAGGTGTAGCATCCCAGAATTAAGGCTATTCCAGGATAGAATCCTACTGTAATCTAATCGTCGTATCAAACACGGTTCTTCCTTTGGTGAAAGTTTAGATTTTTACGGGTATGTTAATTATCTTTGTGTTTTTGCACTATTACTTTGTCGGACTCACCATATCAAACTATCCAATTTTTTGTGTTGTTGATTGGCTTAATTTTTATTTTCAATTTCCCGTTTTAGATTTAATGTTTTGTGTCTTCCCCCTCTTTCCTTTGTTTTTTCTTTTTTAATTTACAAATGAATTCTGCCAAGTGGCCGCATTACCTTTACACAGCGTCTTTATTCCTTCTTATTTCACTAAGTGCACTATGTATTGCCATCTCTGCAGCTGATGT
>JAMYHX010000830.1:0-10752 GCA_025529335.1 Rhizopus sp. PT2906 | reverse complement strand
TTATGTATTTTATTTTTAATCTTTGCGTAAATACTTTTCTTAATATGCGCCAATTATTTTTTTCATACACGTCATAACTTTATCCTCTTTATGAAATTTATTTTTAATAAAACAGTAATTACAAGCCCTACGAAAGCTTATTTTATAGCTGACCCAGCTTTATGCTAACTAAAAGCTATATTCTTTGGTTTAGAGAGATACTTGTACGACAGACCCGAATTAGTTGGAATGGGTATGTCAAGGACCTATAGGACCAGTAGAAAAGAGCAAAAGTTTGGGTTGAAACGTAATGCGCGTATATTATAAATATTTTGTTTTAATGCTGTAGGTATTACGTTACAAGTAAACCTTTTTTTTTTGAAAAAGTGAACTTATCATTCGATTATGTATATAACCATCATGGCAAGAGAGAGATTATAAAAGAAGTATCCGTCATGTCATGTCGATACTTAAAAAGGATAAACCTCCCCCATCATGTCAGTATATTCAAAGATAAAATGACAGCTACATCTTATTGAACCGGCAAATTGACCGAGCTATCATACTCTTTTTTATTTGGTAACAATATATACAACAGAGATGAAAGAGAAAGAGAGAGATAGAGAGAGAGAGATGTATACAGCTTTTATTCCATAGGATTCGTCTTTCCATCCTGTGGTCGTTTTTCTCGACGATCTGGTCTGTCTCTAGATAGCTTGTCTGTGACGCTCTTCTTGAACGTTTTTAGATTAAGGTAAAGTTCATGCAAATGGGGATGCTTGATTTGCTGTCCATAGGATACTAAACTGCTGTGGCTTGAATTTAATCGCTGAAAGGGGTAACTACCTGATGTTACCATGGTAATTTGTTGATAAAGAAGAAGAAAGAGAAAATATCAAAATATACACAAAAGAACTAAGGACGAGTATTTATATATGTGTGATATCATATGTTGGTAGAGCTTGCATCTTGGCATGTAAAGGCGAAGATCATCTGGTTCTTTTATTTATAGAAAGGGGGGAAGCTACTGTTGCTGCTGGCAATCTTTTGTTTAGTAATTGGTATATTCCCGTTTGAACATGTCAATTGTTTCAATGTTATGCTTTTGTCACCCTTCCTTTTGTCATGACTACGACTTTAGCTCCTCATTTTTACTAAAAATAGAATACATCGCTATAAAAATATCAGCAAATGGATGATCCACTTTTATGCATATGCTCATCAATCTCTTCTTCTGTCGAATACACTACTTGTCATTACATCATCGCCATCAGTCTCCTTGGCATCCTCGGAGCTTGGACATCTGACTTTAATCACTAGCCTCTGGCCACGACCTCACGTTGCTGAAAGAGAAAATAATCGCGCATTCTGATCCTTTTCAAACTCTATTCCTTTTGGCTTCCATCCACAGTGGCTGGTGAACATGATCGTGGCGCTGAACCCGTACAAGTAGTTAATCTTTCCCCATCTCTTTTTTTTACAGGGAAAAACAACTCATCTCGTGATAAGTTGTATGTTCAATAATAAAAAATGATATTGTAAAGTTGAATGTAATCCTCTCCCCCCTTTGTTTCATGATTATATCTTTAAAGATAAAGTATATATAAAAATGATACGTCAGATAGCTCTTCTGACCATTACTTTGTGCCCACAAAGAAAATGTCTTCAGTTTGATTGATTTTAACTTCATCTTGTTAGTTGTTGGTTACCAGCAATATCAAAATGCAACATTACAGGTACACAAATATCTTGTGTATTTCAAGTTCAGATGTGAACCTTATCTCTTATACACTGGATACAAGGCCATACCCTAAAATTGGTCAATAGACCAGAGGATAAACCAACAATGAGATAAAATTAATGTATATGCGTACATATTTACATTGCAGAAACTATCTTAAACTTATTTCTTATATTGCCATCAAATGTGAGTGATGATGCAGAGATTGAATTTTTCTCTTAATGATGATAGTTAGTATGTCAAATCAATAGTTTTAGTTTAAGCTTGAAAGTCATGATGAACTGCAATGTAAGCCACTTCCTTTGCCTCCTTCATCAAGTTTTGTTTCTGTTTGTCGGCATTCATGCATTTTACTCTCACGAATCCTTTGTCATTCAGGCTCACAATAGAATTTTAGTATAACCTAAAAAGTACTATAAACATGTTCCCCACAAAAGCAGCTATTAATGCTATCAAAGTAAACTCTTTGTTGAAAAGATGAATATTGTCAAATAAGACGTGTGTGAGCTTTACAATGACTATTTATCATCTGATGTACGATAAACAAATAAGGAGTAGAGTGTAGTACAATTCGAATAAATCAAGAAAAGAATGGTAACAACAATCAAGATCACAAAGCAAAGACAAGCTTGTATAGTGTAATACAGGTCAATATGAGTATATTTATTGAAAATTAGGATGTAAATAATACACAATCACAAAATATTAAGAGTATGCATATAAAAGGAAAAAAAGAAAAATTGGTATGATTTAGGCAGCTGTCTTTTCTTCAACTTCTACCACTGGAGTCTCTTTGGATTCAGCCAATTGTTCGACATGTCCACCGACCAAGGTAGCAGCGGTATGACCATCTGCCAAATTATCAACAGTTTCAACTGTCACTTCAGGTACGGTCCAACAAACGATATAAGCCAGAAGAAGGCCGACGACATTGATGACAAAGACTGTGATGAGCTGAGACATGTATGAGATCTTGTTAGCTTCCAACTGGTTAGCAACAGCAGCGGCAGCGTTCTGGATCGTCTTGTAAAATCCACCATAACGAGCGGCACGTTCGGTATCATTGGTCATGGTACCCATCAACCAATAAGCAAATCCTTGATACACAGAATCAATAAGACCAAAAAGAGCGTATTCGACTACGAGTCCTGGGTATTGTGGGTCAAAGACATCGATAGGAATGTAGCCTGTGGAAGGTTGAACGGATTCACGAGTAAACCTTGACTGGATTACAAAGGCACCGATCCAAAGAGCGAGAATGACGATAAGAGTGATGGTGCAGCCTGCAAAGGCACGAGTTCTTCGGCTGCCAATACGTTGGTAGTCAAGGAAAGTACCAAAGAGACCAGCACCGATGATCTGGAAAAGCCAGTAGAGCAAATTGTTGAGAGCTCGAGCACGAATCGACATAAAGTTGGGTCCATTGTACACATTGAATTGGTAAGTATAGAACCAATTGGATCCTGCAAAGAAAGGAATCAACACGAGCATACGCCAATCAAGGAACAACTTGATCACTTCTAATGCCTCTCGTCGCCAATTGGAGAACTTGTGGAGTGATACATGAGAGCCATCTGATCGGACAACTTTACGAGGAGGAAGAAGGGCAAGTGTGACCAAGGATCCAACGGCCATGATGACCATAAAGGCAATATATGTTGTCGTCTTGACTTCTTCTTTGGTTCCAGAATTCCATTCGTTACCTAGGGGAATGGCTGCACCCAATGTAGCACCTCTATGTGTCACTGTGTGAGTTTGAATTCAAAGTTTATCGTTTTTTTTTCCTTTTTTCTTACAAGTTGAAAATCATCCAAAACATCGAAAAGGCTTTACCCTTATCCTTTTCTGCAGGGTAAGACATCATGATACCTGCTTGTGCTGTCCATAAAAAGCCAGCACCGATACCCAAGATGGCACCTGCTACAATGGTAAATGCATCAGATCGGGAAAGGAAAGAGCCAACATAGAGAACATAGGTTAATGCACCAGGAATAAGAACACGATGACCAAAAATGTTGTAACTAGAGAGAATACATGAATATATTATATATATATATATGTATATATATATATCTTACACAGGAGCACCAATTAAAGAACAAAGAGTAAAAGTGACAGCCAGAGCCGTACCAGCTTCAGTTGCAGCTGTAGTGGATGATTGACCTTGAGCACCGAGACCACTGAGGGCGTTATACATGCCCGGGCAGCAGAAACAGATCATGCCCACCAAAAAGATTTGGAATTCAGGGCTATTATATCTAAATTTGATCATTGAATAAAGAAAGCAAAAAAAAAAAGAAAAAAAGGGAGAGAAAGGATTCTTTATATAAACTGGCCTTATCCAGGGTCCTTTTGTATTGGTGCATAATGTTTCCCAACTGTGCAACAATTTATTATTGTAATAAATCAAACTTTTCCATTTTTTCTCATAGGCAACCATCACGTAATCACTTCCAAAAGAAAAAAAAAGGTTTGTGTGATTAGATAATACGAGTGTCTGACCATGTGTTCTATATTCTCGTAACCTTTCGACTTTATATTTTCACAAA
Organism: Rhizopus sp. PT2906; assembly: GCA_025529335.1. Taxonomy (NCBI): domain Eukaryota; kingdom Fungi; phylum Mucoromycota; class Mucoromycetes; order Mucorales; family Rhizopodaceae; genus Rhizopus; species Rhizopus sp. PT2906. The sequence continues at coordinate 6,483 of JAMYHX010000830.1, read as the reverse complement.
GTAAAAAAGAACCCTGAACCCTGAAATATAAGAAATTAGTTTATTTACGCTCGGATGATTTATATTTTATGAACGCCTCTAAATTCATCAGGGCTTCGTCACATCTATGTCTTAGGTCAAAGTTTTTTCTTTTATCTACAGATTTAACCTAAGAAGATAAGAATATATGAGCTATCTATCTGATATTTCATTAGATAAAGCCCTTACCATCGATTTGATAAAAGGTAATAGCTGTTTCAATTGATCATTAAATTGACCTTGAACATAAACAACATCATAATCAAATGAGCAATCGCTATAGACATCAAACATAAAGTTGAGTGCTTCTACAGCCACATCAGGTGTCGTCTTTTGAGATTGTATGTTGTTTAATATGTTCATGATAAACAATCCAATATTCTAAAAATATATATTTATTTATCATCACTTCTTTCTCGACTTACTCTCTTTACCTTGTTTGTATCCACAGCACCTTGTCTTGAAGCAATTGCACCTAGACATCCTACAATCTTGACTTGCATTGATTCACTATTGGATCCATCAAATGCAGCACACAGGGAGGTCACATCATTAGGTTCCAAGGGCTAAAACGTAAGGTGAGTTTATCAAAATTCGTGTGAACTTTCAGGGATTCCCTGAATCCCAAAATTGGGCGTTGTGTAGCTTACAATGTGTTGACCAAGACCGCGACCAAGACACCAGAGACATCCGACAATATTTTCAAGGATTGCATGCTTATGCTCTGAATCTGGTGCTGATGCTACCGTATGTGCCATGTTGAATAACCAACGCCATGCCTGTACAGCATCTGCGTTCTGTTCCTTGAACCAAAACTTGGAGGGGATCTCGCTCATGGCCAATAAGAAATTATTGAGACATTCTAAAGCCCGCTGATGAGTAAGGGTTAATCCCTGAGTGATCACACTAGGTTCCACTGGGAAGGATAAACATGTCGGAGTAGCAAGTCGAATCAAGTGGGGAAAGACTTGTGCTGTAAATGCTTTCACGACAGGACTCGAACGGATCTTTTCTTCGTCTACACTTACTGACGTGCTTGTCTCGTTTAGCTCATGTTCAAGGCTCTCCTCTTTTTCTTCTTCATCTTCATCCATAGCTTCATCTGCATCTTCCCATCCATCCTCTATTCGTGTGTGAGTGTAACCATGTTAGTTTTCTTTATTTGGTAATCCTATATCTCTTACCTTCCGAGTCGTCTTGTGAACACATGGCGGCTAACAATTCCAACGCCAATTGCAAGGTAGCCAAGCGTTCTGTAACACCTTGAATGTAAACCTGTCGTATCATTAGCATTGACCTCTTTTACCGTTTATCCTTTTTCTCTCCTTACTTCTTCCTTGTTCAAAGGTTCGTTTGGTTTCGCTTCCATTTCATCTTTTTGCAGTTTCTAATAGAAAACAATGAACATCAGATAACACGTGATTTATTAATGCTTACCCCGCTCTGGATCACAGCCTTGGTTTCTTCCGCTGTAGCCTGGATATCATAGTTTAATGAAGCGATCAAAATAGGTAATATCATATCATTAAGTTCTTCTTGGGATTGCCCGAGAACATGTCGAATGTTCATTAAAGTAGCTATGGATTATGATTAAATTTATTGTTGGGAAATATTTTCTTTTGTTATTACCAGATATAAGGACGTATACAAGAGGTTGTGCCGTATTGGGCGCAAACTTTTGAAGTGTGGTCAACAATGTCTGTGTATACTCTGGGTGTGCTTGGAACTGAGCTTGCATCTCTTTATTGTCTTCTGTGAGAGTGGTCAAGCATTGCCCTGCTGCTGTGACAACGCGTGTGGGACATTGGTCGATAAATGACAAGAAGGAAATCAAGAAGCCAGCAAGGTTCAACTGGTTGATAGCTTCGACATATTTTTCAGAGAATTCGCTTTATATGAAAACAATTATTCTTCTCTCTTCAATAGCTCTTTTTCTCCAATATTCTTACCCTAAACTCCAAATAATACATATGAAATTCTCGGCGACATCCCAAATACCCATTCTTCTATCCTGATCTTCTTCATCTCTTAGAGGTGTATCCTTGATCACATCATCAATCACAGCAACTATATTAGGCAACAGTTTACTCAAAGGTGTCAAGATGTCATATTGAACATATTCTTGACAAACATCCAATTCAACAGTACACAAGTTTCTATATACAGATAAATAACCATTACTGACTAAACAAAAGGAGATCTACCTTAATGTGCCAAGTGCTTCCTCGACCACTTCGCGTTTTTCGTCACTCAGTAACTTGATCAGTCCTGCAACAGCTCCTTTTGAGAGCAGCAACCTGAGGTTTGTACTGCTTGAGACGATGAGGTTGGATATACTGGCTGATGCCCAAGCTCGTTCAGTTGCGTCTGGTGAAGACAACTAGCAATAAAGACACATGTCAGTATTGAATCATCCTTTTTTTTTTTTCTGTAATTACCTTTTGTATCACTGGCAAAACTTGATCAGGATGCAGATCGATCGGTGGATTCACAATCTCATGTTGACCAGCGACTCTAACCCCGAGTGGATTCGTTCTTGGCTTATGAGTCTTTCGAATCAGTTCCTTGCCCATGATCGATTAAAAAAAAAAACTTTTTTATATGAAAAAGGAAAGCGTTACTTGTTTTATTTTAATAACAAAAATGAAAAGAAAAGACGGCTGTGACTAAGAAAACAAGCCAGACGAGCGAATTTCTTTCTCCTTGTGATGTATGTTTATAGTTCATGTTGATCTGTGCCTGATCAACGACAGTGTATCCGAGTTCATCTAGCACGGCTAATGTGGCTGGCCCTAGAGGACTTGCTGTTCCTACTCTTGTCATGGCATCCGATAGCGACACACCACGTTCTTGGCTGAACCGCATAAGAAAATCAGGTGTGTTTTTGTAAATGTCCTGCGCAACGTGCGATAACGATGATCCAGATCGGAATGGAGTGAGGCTTGTCTCTAATACCAAAGTATGATTGGCCATGATCAGACCGAGGGTATGTGGTGTGGTGGCTAGTCGGTACATATCCGACGCAGGCGTTTTCAAAAGCTCGTTCGTAATCACCATGGCGTCCAGGTTTTGACTGATCGTAGACACTGGTGTCGCGTCTTGAAGAATGTACAACAATCGATCCATCGCCGACTCCATAAATTGGAGGTTCATATCTTTGCTTAGTGCGCCAATGGAGGGTGTCAGCGTGTCTGGGACAAGGTAATCACTCCATCCTGAGTAGAAACCTAAGCCATGAATCAATTCGTGCTTTTAAGGGTTAACAATGCTGCGAGATCTGTTTACAACAAGGAGCTTACAAGTATAACAAATGTAAAATCAGCTTGATGCCTTGCGATGGGTACATCGTCTTCCTATGCAACAAGAATGAGAATCGGTTGATGTTGATAAAAGGGCACTTGCATCAAACCAAAAAGGTGCATCTGCATTAAACAGACTTTGTATATCAAAAGGTGCATAAGCAGGATGGTGACGTAGCTGAAGCTGCTTAACGAGGGCTTGCGGATGTAATCGTACAACACCATCACGGTTCATGAGCGGCATCGATCTTAGCGGTAAAGAGCCACCCAAAGTACTGTTATCATCACATTGAGTCAACTGTTTACAGAATGAAACCAGTGTCGCATTGACCCTGACTGGTTCATTAAACACAATATAGCTCGACAACATATCTCCTGCTTTTTTGAATGCTCGTTCCGCTTTAATGCAATCATCAGGCGCCAGGTCAAAGCAGTGAAATGTTACAGTAAAAGGTGCAGACTGAGACGATCGTTTTTCGTTTTGATGTGAGACGAACGGACATTCGATCCATTGACGGCTGTTGATAGAAAGCGGATCGGTTTGGTCCAGGCATAAGCTCTTGGTGCATGTCACTGCTGCTACATGCAAAAGAATTAAGATGAAAATCATTTTTACACACAAATATGAAAAGGGAATTAGTAGTATTTTAAACAAAAATAAACATTTATTTTTTTGGTGGTTTCCCAATCTGGTTTTTATACATTTTTTTTTTCTTTTTCTTGATCGTAAAAGAGAGAGATATATATCAGATAAAGAATTAAATGCTCTGCATCGGTACATCGTCGCCAAGCTCACTCATTCTAAACAATAATGAATCGTCATCATCATCCGTTTGCTTGGCTGTAGCTGGCATGACAGAAGGTCTTCTTCGAAGACAAATGGGTCGTACAGGGTCATCCTCTAGGCGTAAGGATTGCTTGACCTTTTGAAATGGAACAGGCGACGATACCATATCCGGATAGGATGACAGCACGTTATGAATATCTCTAAAGTAGGAAAGAGACTGCTTCTATAAGAAAAACGAGCTAAAAGTGCATTAAACCAACACAACTTACATCCTGCTTTGGATCACAAACTAAAGAATGATGAAATATCTTGAGTTCTTGCTTTGTTCCAATAAACTTCATGAATTCCTTGAGATCCTCTTCATCCTAACAAAGTGTTACACAAGGGCATAAAAAGGGAAGACAGTCATACATCGACAGTTCTAATGCTATGATCACTTGCCTGTGAGCCTCGTCTTGTCCCACCAAGATACTTTTTTGTGTTCTTGTACCGGTCAAAGCAAGAAGAGAATTCTATTTTACGACTGTGATCAACCATGCTTCTCATCTTTTCAAATGTTTGTGAACCTACAAAATGAGAACTTGTGAGCTTCTCTTCTAAGGGACCTCTTTTCATCTTACATAACAAATCAGGTTGAGGAGATAAAGAAGGGGATTTGAAAGGGGAGACCATGATGGGAGTTGATATACGTCTATCCGATATATTTCTTCGTCTTAGAGAAAGTGGTCTACTACTATTGCTACTACTACTACTACTGCTACTACTGTTACTATTACTACTACTATTGCTTGCAGTAGATCTAGATGAAGTCAAGTGGAAAGTAGCTGTGTTGGATGAAGTTGACCTTGAATACGATTTTTTACTATGAAATAGCTCCTTTTTGATATCTAACGGGCAGTGCTCGCGATAAGATACTTGAAGCTTCAACGTTCTACTCTCCTTCACTGTCAATCCTTTGATATTTATATTCAAGAGAATGTTTACCCAAATGGAGTGAGAATCTCTTGGAAATCAAAAGAATCTATTTTTTCTTTTTTATACAAGAGTTTATCTAAATGAGTAATTATTTAAAAAAAAAGCATGTAAAAATGATTCAAAGTTTACCTAAAAATATATCGTCCTTTCGTGTCATGTGTTGATCAACCAGTAACTTGTAGCTTATAAAAGCATTTTTATTCCCATTTCGCTTTAATCGCTTATGCAGATTATGACTCGGCAATAGCCTAACAAGTGAATGTAATACCCTGAACAATAAGACCACCCTCTTGTCTAAGTCGATACTATTCATATTAGGTTCGGATGAATAATTACTATTTTAAGGATGTTATTCAACTATTTATCACTTTACTTGTATACATGTGCGCTTACCTTAGTTTCCATGATTCAATAAGGATGCGCTTATTATCAGTTTCCAAGTAGATGTTTATGTAGAGTGGCGGAGGTAGTTGATGCCTTTTTATAAATGAACTCCATATAGCAAGTTCCTCTTGTACATGTTTGTAGTCATTTGTTTCTATATTAAACTATATTCCCTTTTCTTTGTGAATAGGTTCCATATGCGTCTTTTATTTATTTATTTACATATCGGTTAATGTTGTATGTATCGTGCTGAATATTGACTCTTGACTGAATAATGATTTGGACTATTTTGTTATAAAAGTTCTATTTTGAACTTAAAAATAATGCTACTTTTTTTTTAATATAATAGATCATTTCTTACTTGTATTATTTGCTCTGTAGAATAAGCAGTGCGTATTATTAAAGGTTCAGTCTTGTTATTATTCCCAGTAACTGATTGAGATTGAGCCATAAATAAAAGAGAGAAAAAAGAAAAAGAAGAGAGAAAAAAAAAAAGAGAGAAATGTCTAATGTATGTATAAATGTGTGCATTCAATGTTGTTTAATCAAGCTTACATTTGGGCGAATGTTGACGGTTTTGTTAAATTGTGAAAGTCACAGTAAAATATGCCTGTCTAACTAGAAGACTAATGAATAAAAAAAAGACCTTTTTCCTTGCCTTTTTTAACAAATATATCGAAGATGCTTAGGTTTCTAGACTGATTAATGGCACATACTTTGTTCAAAAAGCACATATAAAAGGGAGAGAATATAGGCTATCATGTAACTTTCATGTTTTTCTTTGTGTACCTTAAATATTTAAACTCAGATGTAAATAGATTGCATGACAGTCTGCAACCCTCCTGAAATTAAGCAATTTTGTGAAAATGGCCACAAATACACCTTTTTTATAAACTTTTCATACAATTTTGGAAAAAATTTCGTAAATCAACATGAAAAAAAATTCGTACACTACAAGAAAAAAACTTTGCACACGTAGTATTTCGTACAGAGAGTCTACAATGGCTCTCCATCTAAGCA